>CAUYQG010053913.1:0-26751 GCA_963574415.1 Tarsius wallacei
GGCGTGGTAGCGTGCGCCTGTAATTCCGGCTACTTGAAAGGCTGAGGCGGAAGGATCGCCGGAGCCCAGCAGGTCGAGGCTGCGGTGGCCGGGAGCGGCCACTGCACTCCAGTCTGGGCGATTGAGTGGGACTCCAACTCAAAAAAAAAAAAAAAAAATCAAGTAAGGGCTTGCATGGTGGTGCACAACTGTAGTTCCACCTACCTGGAAGGCTGAGATGGAAGGATTGCCTGAGCCCAGCAGGTTGAGGCTGCAGTGGCCGTGAGCGTGCCACCACACTCCAGCGTGGGCAACAGAGTGAGATTCAGACTCAAATAAAACAAACAAACAAAAAAGTAAGAATGTGCTGAATATGCAAAAACTAGAGTACAAAAATAGTAGTATTACTAAATTCTACAAGAACTAATACAGTATTTCGACTTCCTAATAAGAGGGGAAAAAAACCTGCATTATTCATTTATATCAGGTAACCAAATTGTAAACCAAGGGTCTAACTTTAGTACATGCCTGTGTTTGAGCTAAGAAAGTTAGGAAAGGGTGAGGGGAGAAGCAGGGAAGGGAAGAAGAAGAGAAGCAGGGAAGGAAGGAGGAAGGGAACAAACACTAGAAACAAGTTGGGTTGCCTCATGGATAACAAAAGAGCATGACACCCCAACACCAAATATGTCTCATGTTCAGTCCTGCTACAGTCTTCTACCACACAAATACTTGACTATAGCGACAGAGAAGACAGTTGAACATGAGTGTCTACTGGGTCATTCAGAACTATTTATTTGCTCCTACTGTAGGCAGGCCCTCTGCTACTTTCAAATATCACTCTTGCCTGGAGAACAAATAGGAAAAAAGTACAAGTGACTGAAGAGAGGGAGTTAGGTTATAAGAAGTTTGCAGCAGTCCAGGTAAGATCATGGTAGATTAAATTAGGGTGGTGACAGCAAAAGTAGAGAGAAATGAAGCCTCAAGATATTCAGAACTAGGTGGCAGAAGGTTAGAAGACAAAAGACATAGAAGGCATAACTGAGAAAGTATAAATGAGATCATTCAAGAGAAAACAGTTAAGTATTAAGAGGTATTTAGCAACTAAACAGTTCAATAAACTGAAATCTTGAATAACTCTGCCTAAAAACAAAACTAGAGCTACCCACAAAGAAAAAATAAAAACATGCTAATTTAAAAATATAAAGCCCAACTTGGCGTGGTGGCTCAAGCCTGTAATCCCAGCACTTTGGCAGGCCGAGGTAAGAGGATTGCCTGAGCCCATGGGTTCAAGAACAGCCTGGGCAACTTGGCAAGACTTCATTTCTACAATAAATCAAAAAATTAGCCAGGCGTGGAAATGCATACCTATAGTTCCGGCTACTTGGAAGGCTGAGGCGGGCCAGATCGCCTGAGCCCAACAGGTTGATGCTGGGTTGGCCATGAGTGTGCGTGCCACTGCACTCCAGCCTGGATGACAGACTGAGACTCCAACTCAAAAATAGATATACAGGGCCCAGGTCTCCATGGATAGAAACTCACCTGAGAAAATAAGTCAGAAAAAGAAATACAAAAAGTTTCACAGAAATGATAGCTAGCCGGGCTCAGTGGCTCAGCTTGTAATCCTGCGCCTTGGGAGGCCAAGGTGAGTGAATTGCCTGAGCCCGTGGGTTCGAGACCCGCCTGGGCAACTTGGCAAGATCTCATTTCTACAATAAATCAAAAAAATTAGCTGGGCGTGGTAGCGTGCACCTGTAGTTCCAGCTACTTGGAAGGCTGAGGCGGAAGGATCGCCAGAGCCCAGCAGGTCGAGGCTGCGGTGGCCAGGAGTGTGCCACTACACTCCAGTGTGGGCAACAAAGTGAGACTCTAACTCAAAAAAAAAAAAAAAAAAAAGAATGACAGCCGAGTAGACTTTTCAAAGAAAAGAAGAAATTGTAGAAAAGCACAAAGTATGTTCAATGAACCAGGAACAGCTATGTTTATCAGAAATATGAAATATAGAGAATCAGAGATAAATTATAATCAGGCTAGAAATTGACAGGATGAGACATGATTTCTAACCTGTATACAGCATTTAAATTGCTACATTAAATGACAAAAACCAGCCTAGGTAACATAGCGAGACCTCATCTCTACAAAAAAAAATATATATATATATTAGCCAGGGGTGGTGTTGTACACCTGTAGTGTCAACCACTTGGAAGGCTGAGGCAAGAGGATTGCCTGAGCCCAGGAGGTCCAGGCTGTGGTGATTATGCCACTGCACTCCAGCCTGGGCAAGAGAGTGAGACCCTGACTCTTAATTAATTAACTGATTGATTCCGAAGCCTGTCAACAGAAAAAGATTGTGGAGAACTGTCATAAGTGTCTGATGCAGAGCTATTAAATTGAATTTTAATTTTTCATAAAACTGTCTTTTTAAAAAGAAATGCCAACCAGGCATGGGGCTCACACCTGAAATCCCAGCACACTGGGAGACTAAGGCGGGAGGACTGCTTGAGCCCTGGAGTTCAAGTCCAGCCAGGGCAACATAGCGAGATCTCATCACTACAAAACATCAAGAAAAAAAAAAAGTTTAAAAACAAGGAAATATGATTTATGAATCTAGTCCTATCTACTTAATATTCAAAATTGACTTAAATACTCTAGGACCGATATTCTCATTTATAAACTAAGAAAACACTTCCTTTGAAATGGAAAGACACATGTGAGGCTAAAGTGATAAAAAGGTAAACACACTTGGAAATCTTTACAGCGAAATGTAAATATAAAGATTTATACTGCATTTAATTATTTAATAATGTACCACTCATTTAAATAATTCAGTAAACAAACCACCACATATTCTAGACAAATTCTGCAATGCTTATACAGAAATCAAAGAGCTTAATAAAGTTCTCAATTTTTGAGAGACTGCACTAGGGAATATTCAATTATTCGGTGTAAATTAACCCCATTTTAGCAAATTAGCCACCTTCTCTACAGCCATTCTCTTACTACTATTACTATAGTGTTTTACACTCTTCTCCAAAGCTATGGCTTCTCAGGGGTTGTACTGTCTTCTTAGTTCCTTTCCATTTTCACTACAGAATAGCAGCAGTGGACACAATTGCCATGTGAAACAGCACAATGTGCTAGTGGATGACCTGTCACTTTTCATCAGTTAATGATGCTTTCCATCCAACAGCAAATTAAGTCTGTCTGCATCAATCATGTAAATTATCATCACACACAGGCCCAAAAGAAATTATACTCTAGTCTAAATGGAATGTAAGCTAAAATTTAAAACCACAAAATTATAGCTACATAATTCAAAGCTATCAACATTCACTAGTATTATATACTTCCTAGCTTTTGCAATATACATCATAAAGCTAATGTAATTGTCATATATTTCTTCTATTTGGGTACATACTGAATACAAAGAAAAGTGCTTTTTTTCCCCTCTAATTATTTTTTTAAAAAAAGAAAGAAAGAAAATCAGGTTACCCAAATAATCCATAAACTGGTAAATCATCCCTTGGGTTAGTAAGAACTTGTTATGTTTTGCTTTACATCATTATGTAATCAATTCCATATAATGTCTATTTTAGAAAAATCATTCTGTAATTATTCCTATAATTATTACTTCCAACACAAATATCAAAAGTTTACAAACTTAGGTAAAAAACTATTCTAGCTCACATGAAGTTTTGTTTTGTTTTTTTTTTAAGGTAAATTCTAAAACCTATCAACAGAAAAAGACTGTAAACTGTCATAATTATCTGATACAGGGCTATTAAACTGATTTGAAGTTTTCATAAAACTGCCATTTTAAAAAGGAAATGCCAGCTGGGTACAGTGGTTCACACCTGTAATTCCAGCACATTAGGAGGCTGAGGCGAGAGAATTACTTGAGCCCAGGAGTTTGAGTCCAACCTAGACAACATAGTGAGACCTCATCTCTAAAAAAAATTTTAAAAATAAAAATAAAAATAATTAACAGAGCATGGTGGTACACACCTGTACCCCCAGGTTACTTGGACAGCTGAGGCAGGAGGATCACCTGAGCCCAGGAGGTCAAGGCTGTGTTGAGCTGTGATCATGCAAGACTGGGTGACAAAATGAGAACCTGACCTACCACCCCCCCCAAAAAAATACATCCAAATATACTTGTTTGTAATAAAACCAAAAATGTAACATAACCAATGTTGAAAATATGAAGCTACTTATGCATAAACTATGTTAATTCATAGAGGAAAATTCAGTTATTAAACCATGAAATAGTACTAACATGGTAAAATAGATTATAATTTTATAAAGCAGTTGGCAAGGAACTACAGTTAACAATTTGGTAAATAAATTACATAATGCATAATACATGTGCATAGAAAAACTAGAAAGATAATTCCCCAAATGTGGTGATGAGATTATCCTTTGTGGTTTTCCCAATTTTCTACACTGAATGTGTATTAATCCTAGGAAGCAGCTGGGTGAGTGGGAACATTTAACATGAAGTAGAAACATCAGAGATATCACGTATGTCACCTAAAATTAAAATTAAAAACAAAAAAAAACATGAAGGACCCAAAGCCAATATTTACAGAAGCCAACTTTCCAATTACTTTAGTTACTTTAGGAACAAAGTATATAACTGCTACTTAGAAGTTTCTATTTTTCTTCATACTTACTCTGAATTATAAGCATGCTTATGAAAACATATACCTACCTAAGTACACTCACTGCCACATGTCTGAAATTAGAATCTAATAACTATATCTGTCTTAACACGGAAAAGTTGGCCAAAAATACCATGATTAACATCAAATGCCCGTAAATGTCCACACAATGGTCAAGATCTAAAATAGGTCTCTGGCTGGGCGTGGTGGCTCACAACTGTAATTCCCAGCACTTTGGGAAGCTGAGACGGGAAGAGTTCAAGACAGCCCATACAACATTAAAAAAAAAAAAAAAGTAGCCAGGCTCGGTGGCTCAGCCTGTAATCCCACGCTTTGGGAGGCTGAGGTAAGTGGACTGCCTGAGCCCGCAGGTTCGAGAACCGCCTGGGCAACTTGGCAAGACCTCATCTCTACAATAAATCAAAAAATTAGCCGGGCATGGCAGCGCTCACCTGTAGTTCCAGCTACTTGGAAGGCTGAGGCAGAAGGATTGCCGGAGCCCAGCAGGTTGAGGCTGCGGTGGCAGGGAGCGTGCCACTGCCCTCCAGCCTGGGCGACAGAGTGAGACTCCAACTCAAAAAAAAAAGTATAAAAAATTAAAATGATTTAGTTCTATTGTCGCAAAAAAGTAAGATGCACTAAACAAATCAGTATCCACTTGGCACTTACAGGTTTACCTTAAACTAACTGTGTAGCTCTTCACATGTGAATTGGTTGATGAAAGAAAAAATATATCCTAACTTCCCTACTTGATCACACCAAAAAAATCCAGTTTGCAACTGCTGCCCATTCATATATTTTTAATCTCTAACTTCATCTTCCACAAAGTATAAATGATAATACTCATGAGCTCATAATCTGTATACAGGCTGTCTTTAAAAGGATCCATTTAAACACATGATGACAACTGGTTAAAAAAAGAAAGAATAAAAAACACCCATAATTCATGGTTTTAAAGACTACTTCAGAAAAACCCTTAATGCACACAAAAGCACATCCCAACCGTTTGTTTCCCACAGCTCAAATGCCAACAAAGCTACTGAACAGCTGTGAAACAGACACACATTAAGAATTGGAAAAAGAAAAAAAACAAAGCAACCCACTCCACTATCAAAATGAGCACTATAGAATTTTTAATGAGAATGAATTAATTGAGCTTAAAATAAAAGTTGATAAAGAAAATATAAGACAGGGAAAAGGACATTCTGTAAACAAGGCCAGCATCTTACTGTAGTGTGGTTGCCTTTCTGTTGCTCCTTACTACACACCCCCCATCCACTCTCACCTAAAACCATTAGCCCTGGCAAGACTTATTCCTTAAAATTTTAATTTCATAAAACTTAATTCCCTAACTAAACCCATTAAGTGTTTTTTCTCCTTTCTACACAATACCATATTACCCTAGAGAGTTAATGCTCTTTTGCTTTGCTAAGCTCTATGAAGACATCTGCCACCGTTAAATGAACCACCTGATGATAGCTTTGACTCATTCTCCTAACACTCAAATGACCATCTGCTCTAAGTTTTAATGGCATCTTGCCTGAGTTCAGCAACTTAGATAATTTGCTTAAGTTTTTTTTGTTGGAAAATTTTATGAAAACAGTAAAACATGTTACTCAAGATCAATAAACACAAGTTCTTAAGAGAGCCGATGAAAGCAGCTCAATTTTCACAAAGCACTGATTTATTTAAGTAAAATATTGAATTTCTAGGTAGAAAAGGTGACTGAAAGAGAAAACATGAGTTCTGACTACAAGCAGTTCAGTGCATGAAGCACTTCAACAAGGAATAAGAAGTAAATGATATATTGTTCATAAACAAGAGAATTGATACATATATTAGGTATACAGTGGAATACCAAAATGAACGTTTAATAGTCAGACAATTCAACATAGATGTATCCTTCAATCACATGCTGAATAGTATGTCAAAAGTAGAAAACAAAGTGCTGCAAATAAGGTATTACATATTGTTCACAGATTTTTTTAAAATGTATAAAATAAATCCATGGGAATGATAAAAATTTTTTTTGATAATTAGTTACCTTAGGAGATGAAGGGAATGCAACTGAGGAGAAGTACACAGGGTGCTCAAATATATTAGTAATGCTTTGTTTCTAGATGAACTCCCAATAATTTGTTACATTACTGATTTATTTGGATACCTTAAATATTTTATGTAATAAGCATCAAAACTATTAACATTAAAAAAATCCCTAGTAGACTATAGATTAGTATGATACCTCACTAATACTCTGAACTTTTGCCCAAATTAAAAGATTTCATCCAGCATTAAAAAATAAATGACAGCCGGGCTTGGTGGCTCAGCCTGTAATCCCACGCTTTGGGAGGCTGAGGTGAGTGGATTGCCTGAGTCCACAGGTTCGAGACCCACCTGGGCAACTTGGTGAGACCTCATCTCTACAATAAATCAAAAACTTAGCCGGGCATGGTAGCGCGCACCTGTAGTTCCAGCTACTTGGAAGGCTGAGGCGGAAGGATCGCCAGAGCACAGCAGGTCGAGGCTGCGGTGGCCGGGAGCGGCCACTGCACTCCAGTCTGGGCGATAGAGTGAGGCTCCAACTCAAAAAAATAAATAAATAAATTACATAGGGCGCAGTGGTTCATGCCTGTAATCCCAGCACTTTGGGAAGCCAAGACAGAAAGCTTGCTTGAGTCTAGGAGTTCAAGACCAGCCTAGGCAACATAGAGCTTCTCTCTACAAAAAAATCAAAACACATTAGCCATGTGGTGACAGCTGCTTGTAGTCCCAGCTACTTGTAAGGCTGAGACAGAAAGACTGCTTGAGACCAGGAGATGAAGGCCATGGTAAGCCATGATAGTGCCACTACACTCCAAGCATGGGCAACAGAGACGTCAACTCAAAAATATAACAATAATCATAATTTATAAGTCATTAACCCATGATTCAAATGTAATTACTTATTGTGGCATAACTGTTGATATCATTCAACTGACTAAGAAATCCTATTTCTAATGTATGTATTCATTCAACTTTACTCCAAATCCAATGTGACAAAAAGTATTACAGAGATTAGAATGTCTATCTTATTCTCCCAAAACCCTCTAAATACTTAACTGGTTTGGAAATTGTCTCAACTGTAATTAAGATTCCTAATGAGCGCAGGGCCTTTGTGACCTACCAGCTGGTTAGTCTAGTCCACATTCCTTACTCTTGAGAAATGCTAAGTTAATGAAAATAGGATCGTTGTTGCTAATAATGTCAGTCACTATGTATTAGTACTAAGTTCAGTGCTTTATACATATTTCATTTAACCTTCCCAACCATCCTAAAAGGTAAGCACTAATATCTCCCATTTTACTGATAAGGAAACTGAGTCTCAGAAAAGCAACTTGAAGTCACACATTAGTAAGTGGCAGGCTCAAATTCAAACCCAGGGGATCTGATGCCAAAGCTTGGCTTCTTAAGCACTTCACTCTACCAGGGTTCCCCCTTCCTCCAACTTAGCACTGATCTTATCTGAAGAATAACTACATATCTAGAGCATTATGTTCCTCCATTTAACTTAATATCCTACTCCAAATAAATCTCAAAGAGATACAGTTGAGAAATTAAAAGAGATGATTTTCTTTAATTTCAGTAGTGAGTAGAGCAACACAGGATCTACTTCCAAACATCTCTTATTATACATTAAGAAAATGTTTTCTAGCTGCTAAGGAATTATGTAAAAAAACAAAAAAAGAAAAAGAAAGGTCTTTAAGCGTCTCACCCAAAATCTGCAATTTTCTCATATCTTTTCTGTTGGACAAATTATCCAATTTTTTCAGCCTCTGCTACTCTATTACAAGTATGCATAATAAAATTACAACCATGCCACACAAAATCCAAAAGATAGAAACAAATTGTCAAATAAGGCATATGATCGGCAGTTTTAGTAATATATTAGTTTATACTTTTACCAATTGTTACATAGGAGTAGCAAATTAATGCAGTGAAAAAAATTACGAATGTTATACGCTTTAGGTCAGGCGTGGTGGCTTATGCCTGTAAACCCAGGACTTTGGGATGCCAAGGCGGGAGGACTATTTGAGTTCAAGCACTCAAGACCAGCACAGTCAACATAGTGAGACCTCATCTCTACCAAAAATAATTAAGCCGGTAATGGTGGCACATGCCTGTAGTCCCAGCTACTCAGGGGGCTGAGCCGGAATAGGTCAACCTGAGCCCACGAGGTCAAGGCAGCAGTGAGTCATGATTGCGCCACTGCACTCTAGCCTGGACGACAGAATGAGACCCTGACTCAAAAAAAAAATAAACTTTATACTTAAAAATAACTGCTAACTGGTAAAAACTCATTATTTGATTTTAGAAGCAAGCCACCTGTGTACCTTGACCTACTCCAATTTCATTTTACAGGTGAGGAATTAAGGCTCAAAGTGGAAAAAAAAGAAGACTGACAGACCTAGATTTGAATCCCTACCATCAACTTTCCTTGTGAAGTCTCGGGCAAAACAGTTTATTCCTCATGGTCTAGCTTCTCATCAGTAAGATGAAGCCTACCAAGCAATAATTTTATAAACATTAAAGTATGTGAAACACTTAGCAATGTCTGACACATGACTGGAGTTCAGTAAATGTTAATCCATTCCCCTAGCTAATAGGCTCACTAGGAAAAATCAGGAATGAATAAAGACCTTGATTCCCCAACTCCTACCTACCGCATTTTCTACCATCTCCTGAAGAAAGAATGAGGGAGAGGGATGAGCAAAGCGCCCCTACATAGAATATCATGATTCCAAGCTCCCATAGTTTGTCAGTAGCCCTACAAAACTCCCCAATATGAAATAATGATTTACTTTAATATTAAAATGTGTCCACCCCATTTCTTGTTGGTTTAGGAACAAAATTATCATCAAGATGATAAACCCATCACTGGAGAAAACCAAATATGAAAGTCAAATATTCTTATCATAAGTGTGCTCTGAGAATATAAATAGCTACACAAAGGTAAACCTGCTTTTTAAAAAACTAAAACAATATAAATAAAATATGTATTCCCAAGCCAAAAATGAATGTTTGAACTATCTGCTGTTTTCCATTACTTATGACATATCTCCTCCACCAATTTAAATACCACCTTATTTCAGTAGTGTTCCACAAATTCACTTACAAGCCAGTTGTTTAGAATTCGGAACCCATTTTTCCCTCAGAAGCAAAAGTTTAAAGATAACCTAGGTACCACATGATTTCACAAGAACCTGTTTACACTGCATAGAGCTCATCTACAGGCACACAGAGATGTTCCTTCTGAGGGGATAGTTTAATTGCTGTAACCACAGCCCCAGACACAATGATAAGAGAGGTAAGCTAAACGGTGTGGAGCCATATTAAAGCACGTAAGTAAAGTAATGGGTTTAGGAGGATGAGGAGGAATGTTCTTTTTTAAAAAGCAGTCTGAGTGTGTTGGCTCATGCCTGTACTCCCAGTACTTTGGGAGGCTGCAGCCAGAGGATCGCTTGAGCCCAGGAGTTCTACCAGCCAACCAGCCAGGGCAACATGAGATTTTGTCACTGCCCAAAAAAAAAAATTAGCCAAGTGCAGAGGCTCACACCTGCAGTCCCAGCACTTGGAAGCCAGAGGCAAGAGGACTGCTTGAGCATAAGGTAAGAAATTAAGGCTGCCATGAGCTGTGACACACCACTACACTCCAGCCTGTGCAACAGAGCACGGTCCTGATTCCTAGGATAAATAAGCCATTTTCCTTCAGGTACTTAAAATGCATAAGTTTCTGCTTAGAGACTTAGAGCAGCAGTCCCCAACCTTTTTGGCATCAGGGACCAGTTTGGTGGAAGACAATTTTTCCAGACAGGGGGAGGGGTGGGAGGTGGGATTATCGGGCATTGGATTCTCATATGAGTGGGCAACCTAGATCCCTCACATGTGCAGTTCACAATAGGATTTGCACTCCTGTAAGAATCTAACACCCCTACAGATCTGACAGGAGGCAGAGCTCCACTCACACGCTGCTCCCCGCCTGCTTTGGCAGCCCAGTTCCTAACAGGCCATGGACCAGGGAATTGGGGATCCCTTAGAGTGATGGTTTCCAAAGTGAGGTGCATGACCCAGGAGAAATGCCCCTTTGAAAGGCAAGAGAAAATTCCTTACCTGCCAACAATTCCTTATTTGTAATTCCAAAATCCAAATCCCAAAAAAAAATGTTTATAAGTTCGTAAGTTAGCAGCAAACTCACTTAGTGGCAAACCCTTATCTGAACAAAAAGGCTACATACAGTATGTAGTCCTTATTTACCCTCATGGGCTTTGCTGCAGAAATATTAATGTATTTGACGGCAAGGTGTATGTTACGTATTATGTGGCAAACTTGTGATATAATGGTTCTAGAATTCAGAAGTTTATAAACTGAGTCTCAAGCATTCTGAAAAAAGGCGTGTGGACTTCCGTTAAAACTTCTACTTTTCCCATTACCATATCTAGGTCTTAAAAAAAAAAGAAAAAACTTCTACTTTTATATTTACTTTTTCTAAAAATAGAAGAATGAAATTAACTTTCATTCATTGTAAATGAGTCAGCTGACATTAGCGACCCCCTCAGTGGGTCACTATAAATAATCGTATGTCACACCTGGAATGCAAGGTACACAGAGGGTGAGTGGGAGTTTGAGAACATGAGGGAAATAACAAGGACTGTTAGGCACGTCTGGCACATTAACACATGCTGCAGTTTCTGCGTGCCTACTCAGGACTATCTGTGGAGGGTATCCTAATGATACAAAACAAAGAGTAATTGATTATCTCAAGATAAAGTGCTTTGAAACGTCAAAATTAATCATAAATTACATATTTTTCTTTCATAAAATAACAGCATTCCAAAACTGCACATTTTTTCTATGAAAAAAAATAGTTGTTAGTAGTATACTCCTTAGAAATTACTTTACAAAATTATACCCATTTAATCTGTTCCTTCCAGGTAAAGGTAACATCTGACAATAAACGAGAAAATAAATGCTTTCCCTGAGAGACTACAGTGAACAACGTAAAAACTGATTTTGGATTGTGGTGCTGTTTTCATCATTACAGAATTTTTAATGCTGAAATAATGTGTATTACCAATAAACTCTCACCTACATCCTTAAAAGAAAATAATTCTAGTTAATTTTAAATTCAGTCAATTTTGAACTCATTTGCTCAAAATATTACAGTGAAATACCTTACAGCTAGTCTGCAAGAAATGATTAGCATCAGAACAGATGGGAAATTACCAGTTCAATTTCAATGGAAATTCTTACTTAACTGGAAAATGGGATAGAAAAATATGTATCAAGATTTAGTGAATACACTATTAGTCCATCGCCCCTAGAAGTGGAGAAACAAGAAAAAATTTGGGATAGTTAAAATGTAAGAGGCTTTAAAGGAAGGACCCCATAGAACTAGGATCTAGACCTTTAGAGAAGGGCCACAACTGGCAGGTGCAGGTGCCTATTGAGTACAGTTTTGCTGTTGCTGGAAATACAGTAGTCCCCCTTATTTGAGGAAGATACCTTCCAAGACCCCCTGTGGATGCCTAAAACTACAGATAGTACAAAATCCAACTGCTATCAATTGGAACACGTTTCTGTTCGTGTCTCCCACCCACAAACGTAAGGCCTTTTCCACCTTAATCAAGCACTTATCATGCTCTGCGGCAGTAACTTTTGCAGTATGAGGTGTGACACAAAACTAGCATGAATTTAGTTTTCCTTCTTCATAATTTCACAGATAGAATATTTATTCTTACTGTAGATCTCAGCCATTATGTAGTCAAATTAGGGTTAGGTGAACACAGCACTGCCATATCACAACAGTAGATCTGATAGGCTGGGCAGCTACTACGTGACTAACCCGGTGGGTAGCCCAGACAGCGCAGGGACTGCTGGACACAGGAAGAGACTCACGTCCTGGACGAAAGAGTTCACCATGCTACTCAGAACTGTATGCCACTTAAAACTACTTATGAATTGTTTACCTCTGGAATCTTCCCTTTGAAAGGCAAGAGAAAATTCCTTACCTGCCAACAATTCCTTCAGGAAAAAGACGGTGAGTGGTTGACTTCAGGAAAAAGACGGTGAGCGGTTGACTTCAGGAAAAAGATGGTAAGCAAGACTATAGATAAGACTATAGATAAGGGGGGACTACTGTAAGCAAAATAGAATCAAATACTGATACTGAGAGCAACTGCTCCTGCTGGGTGGGATAATACCAATAGAAAACACAAGCAAAACAGGTCACAAGAAATACTGTATAGTGCACAGAACCCAGTCCAGCCTCACAGGGCCGAGTCCAGGATGGAAGGGTGAGGCCAAGAGACAACAGCTTAATAACCAGCACACATTCATCAGAAATACACTTTTTTCGTCAGGATCTATGTGAGGTTTCCTTTTCAGCTACAACATCCAGAAAACCAAGAACTGCAACAAACTGAACTTAGATCTGACTTGGTTTACTAATATATTAAATCAAAATTTTTCAAAACAATGAAAAAAAATTGCTGTCATCTCATTTTTTTTAAGTAATATAAATAAAATATCACTCTAAAGGTTAGATCACTTCAGTCTATCTTTTTCTACATATGTTTCCATAGTAATTTTTTAGTCTTTTTTGGGAGGGTTTATTTTTGTTTTTTTTTTTTTAACAATCTCACCCTGTCATCCAGGCTGGGTTGAAGTACAGTGGCAAGATCATGGATCACTTCAGCCTCAAATTCCCGGGCTCATGCGATCCTTCCACTTCAGCCTCTGGAATAGCTAGGACTGCAAGCACATACCACCATGCTTGGCTGATTTCTTTAATGTTTTTTGGAGATGAGGTCTCGCTATGTTGTCCAAGCTGGTCTCCAATTCCTGGCCTCAAGCCACCCTCCTGTCTCGGCCTCACAGAGTGCTGGAATTACAGGCATAAACCACTGCACCCAGCCATTTTTTACTCTTTTTATGATTCACATAAAAAGCATAGTATCTAACTTATACCTTTGAAACCTGCTTCTTCACTCAACATATATTTGGCAAATATAGATCTAATTCTTCTATTTTAACTGCTAATATTTTATCTATGAGAGTAACATGATGAACTTATCATATATATACTTTCAGTAGTTTCCAAATTACTGCCTTTATAAACAGTCTTGCAATGAACTGCAAATGAATTTCTTCACACATATCTTCATGACTATGTGTCTGAGAATCTCATACACATACACCAAGAAGAGGATGATCATCACAGGACATGTGCATTTTTGAAGTTTACAAGATGTTGCCAAATTGCTTCTCAAAGCAGTTGTACCAATTTACCACTAGACGTTGGGAGTTCTTATTTTCCCATATTCTTCAATACATACAATTATTAGACTTTTAATTTCTGTCAGTTTCATTGGTATGAAAGGATATCTTTTGCTTAATTTGTATTTCCCAGGTTAGCTGTGAGTTAACTGTGTGAATAGTCATTAGCTCTTTACTATTAACATCAAATGAGATTTCAAAGCTACAGGAAAATTTATACTTATATTTACCTAATCCATTTATTTAATAGTGAAAAAAAAAAAGTCAGTTAGCTGGCCCATTTCTAACTGTGTGTGTGTGTGGTTTTTTCTTAAGATTAGAAAATATAGTTTACTTAGCAAGTAAAGTAAGGAAAGAGAGAAAAAGGAGATTCTCCTTCCCAAGGTAGGGGAGGGGCCACAGCTTAAGAGCACATGGCCACACCATAGCTCAGCAAGGCAATGGTCTCTAACTGTTAATTGACAATCTTCTCCCATATAAGACAATATAATTATCTATGTTGCCCCTAACCACAAACATGCAAAAAAAAAAATACTAATAGGTCCATTTTCCTCATTAAGGGAAAAAAAACTTTATAAAGGAGGCAAGATTTCAGTAATTTGAGTACTAAGTATGATTTAATAGCAGAGCAGATATGACAATGTCACATCTTCTGCCAAGGACAGAGCTTGGCTTCAAGAGTATAGGATGACTGGGACTTTGAGCTGAGTTTGAAACAAAAACAAGTAAAAGATTAAAAACCCCAGTACTACCATAATAGTGAAGGCTGACCAGCTCAAACCAGAGGACTTATATGCAGCTCATATGCAGCTCAATTACTTGCTTTAACAACAAAAATTCTTTTGTGAGATTGATATGTTTTCTTACAGGAGGGCAAATATAATTATATATAATAAACTACCTACTACATATTATGTGCGCACACACACACAGAAAGATCATTAAGTGTTACATTAAGTTAATCAAATAAGCATACCATAGACTAGCATAAAACTTCTCATATTCAACACAAAATGCTGTAAGTTAAAGAATTAGAGAGGTAGTTCTGAAAGAAAAGATTTTTAACCTAGAATTGGATACACAACCAAACAAGTCACCAGTCAGGTTTGGAGGTGGGAGGGGCAGTGTGGTAAAATAAAGCAATTTTCAGGCCTGTAATGGCTCCAACTACTTCCTTAATCTTTCTATTAGAAAATAAGGGAAAAAGATTTTCCCAAAAAAAGAAAGTGAAGGAAAAGACATGAGATACAGCATAAGAAACAGTAATAAGAAAGCACATCCGGGCTCAGTAGCTCAGCCTGTAATCCCAGCATTTTAGGAGGCAGAAGCGAGTAGTTGCCTGAGCCCGAGGGTTTGAGACCCGCCCAGGCAACTTGGCGAGACCTCGCCTCTACAAAAAATCAGCGGGGCATGATAGCACATGCCTGTAGTTCCGGCTACTTGGAAGGCTGAGGCAGAAGGATCGCTGGAGCCCAGCAGGTTGACACTGGGATGGCCATGAGCATGCCACAGCACTCCAGCCTAGACGACAGAGAGAGACTACAACTCAAAAAAAAAAAAGAAAGCAAGCACTAAAATTTCAAATCCTAATTATTACCAATATATTATTACCATTACCAATTATTACCAATAATAATATATTGGTAATATTATTAATAATATGTGACGTTTAATACAATTTAAGAGCACTTAAGAGCAAATTCAAAATCATAAAAGGAATCATATTACAAGAGTATGAAGGCAAGAGAGAAAGGTCAATGTAAACAATAATTTGAAACTAATTTTCCTGATTATTTCCATAAAACCAAAAAAATAGAAAGAGTACATGTGGGGCAGGGAAATGAAAGGAACTGTTTAGTTTTCTACATGTAGAAAAACTATTTTCAGTCAATAACTATTAGATTTTTTCAAGCAGTAATTTTTTTCAATAAGTAACCATTAAATAAGTAACCACTAGCAAAACAGAAAAAAGGTGATAAAATTTCTAACTCATTGGTTAAAAAAAAAAAATATATATATATATATACACACACACACACAAGAAAACATTAAAATTTAAAATGTAGCAGTAATCAGAAGAAATATATCATGTATTGCAAAAAATATAAACAAATTAAATTCCTTTATTAAAAGACAAAGATTTTCAAAGTCAGTGAAGGCAATACTTAGCCATGTCATTTACAAGAGAAATCCTATACCAAATTAATGTAAAAGGTAAAAATTAGCACATAAAGAAATATATACACAAGGATGCTTGTTGTAGCACTGCTTAAAATGACAAAAAAGGAAACAATATGTCTATCTAAAGGAAAATAGTTAAGTAAGATTTTTTAACTATTAAATACTATGTGTCTACTAAAATGAGTAAGACAGATTATTTATGTACTGACATGACAAGATGTCCAAGACAAAACACATGAAAATTTTTAAAAAGCTGAAAAACAGTACATATATCTTTGGCAAGGAAGAGATGGAAATATATATTTCTCTGAGTGTGTAGGATTAGGCATAAAAAATAACTGTCACCTTATTTTACCATATAAAGAGTACATATTAGATTATTTTAAAAAAACAGAAAACACATCAAATTTTAAAAAGCATAAATACAACTATATATACAGTAAAACCTCAGGTGTGCAAAATGATGTATTGGAAAGAAACTGGAAAAAATAGCTATCTCTGGGCAACAAAATTACAAGCAACTTTTTGTATTTTTTTGTGCTTTAAGTATTTCCAATTTTTTTAATAAGCATGAACATGTTTATTACAGAAACACATTTTAAAACAGTTTCTAAAATCACTAAAAGAAAATTATAATCAGAAAAGGTTTTTTTAAAAAGGAGTACTTGCCAATTTACAAGTAGGATCACAAAATTTCCTTTCTAAATTGGTTATCTAAATTTCATAATTAAGGTTTCCACAGAAAAAGTATTTACAGATGGTGATTGTCTCTGAATGACTGTACTACACATGGAAGCAAGAATGATATAGAGGAAAAGCAATGAACTAACTGTTCAGCCTTACTGTCTGCCATTCACCGTTTTGTGACAGAACACATTTCTTAAGTCTTTGAACCTCAGTTTCCTTTTACCTTGTTTTAGGATAATATATCTAATCTCAGATCAAATTATTTCAGTGCTTTGGAAAAGAGTGTTTCATTCAGAAAATACTCAAGAGCCATGGCTCTGCTAGAAAGCAGAGATATAAGCATAGCACACACACCTTTCCCTCAAAGGCAATTATAACACAGGCCAGGTGCAGTGGCTCACACCTGAAATCCCAGAACTTTGGGAGGCTGAGTCAAGAGGACTGCCTGAGCCTCGGGTTCAAGACCATCCTGGGCAGCATAGCAAGACCTCATCTTTACCAAAAAAAAAAAAAAAAAAAAAAAAGGCAAAAACAACACTGCACACCCTGCTGTAACAGATGGAAGCACTACAGCATTGAGAACACACTGGGTAGCATTTAAAGAGGGTGGAGGAGAGACCCTGGTGGGTGGCTATCTGGGAACACATTAAAAAAGAATTAACAAGCCGGGCTCGGTGGCTCAGCCTGTAATCCCACGCCTTGGGAGGCTGAGGTGAGTGAATTGTCTGAGCCCGCGGGTTCGAGACCCGCCTGGGCAACTTGGTGAGACCTCATCTCTACAATAAATCAAAAAATTAGCCAGGCGTGGTAGCACACGCCTATAGTTCCTGCTACTTGGAAGGCTGAGGCGGAAGGATCGTCGGAGCCCAGCAGGGCGAGGCTGTGGTGGCCAGGAGCAGCCACTGCATTCCAGTCTGGGCAACAGAGTGAGACTCCAACTCAAAAAAAAAAAAAGAATTAACAAATCTAATCAGAGGGGTAGGCTGTAAAGTATACAAGCAGAAATATATATTAAGATAGTATTATACTTGCAAAAAATGTGTTTATTAGAAAGCTATCACATGTTCCTTTATTTCAGGTGTACACACTCTTCTCCTCAATTAATAATGCCAATCTCACTTTAAAGACATGTATTAACAACAACCAACCAAGACTTTCAATCTAAGGGGAAAAAGAGAAAACAGAAAGCCTGGGCATCTCATATAGACAGTCACTTAATACCCTGCTATTCAGCATGTGTTCATGTCTGCATCACCGCCAGGTGCAGTGTGTTCATGTCTGTATCACTGCCAGGTGCAGTGGCTCATGCCTGTAATCCTAGCACTTTGGGTGGCCGAGGAGAGAGGATTGCCTGAGCCTAGAGGTTCGAGACCAGCCTGGGCAACTTAGTAAGTCCTCGTTTCTACAATAAATTAAAATTGTTAAAAAAAAAAACCTTTAGCTGTGTGGTGGCACATGCCTATGGTTCAGCTACTTGAAAGGCTGAGGTGGAAGGATCGCCTGAGCCCAGCAAGTAGAGGCTGCGGTGGCCGTGAGCATGCCACTGCACTCCAGTATGGGTGACAGTGAGACTCACCAAACTCAAAAAATATATATATATCTGCATCACCTGGGAGCTTATTAGAAGTATTTTCACAGAATCCCAGACCCAATGAATCAGAATCCGCATTTTGAAAGGCTCCCAGATGAGCTGTGTTTTCAAAGTGTGAGAAGTACAAACATAGAAATCTACCAGGTGACTTCTTAAAGTCCTCAGCTCAATCTAGCTGCAATCTACAGGGAGTAATAAGAACTAGATGGACTTTCATCATTTATTACATTGTTTTAGCAGATGGAAATAAAATGAGAAAAACATTTTACAGAAGTCTTTGAAATAGGCAGGATCTATAAGAAAATAGGCTTTCCTTGCAGATGCCATTAGTAAAAAACATCTTGTGACATTTCATCCTTTTCAGTTCTGGCATTCTACTTCCCAAACATTGTTTCCCCAAGTCTTGTTTTTTCCTAAGGCTCTGTCCCCTGATAATACCCTTTTCTACTTTAGTTCTAGAAACATATCAGAAGAGAATAGGGGAATCTCAGAAAAGGAAAAGCTGAAGATTATTAATCCATTTCTTTTTTTTTTTTTTTCTTCTTTTCTCGTAATTCGGGGTCAGCACTTTTAAACCTTCAACTGAATACAAAACATCTGAGGAATTTTTCTAAACTACCCGAGAAGCATTCTTTGCTAGGAACAGAAGAACAAAGAACTACCCCAAGCTTGCAAGAACTAAGAACAGAAACTAGTGTTGAATAAAGCTGATTTTCTATACCTCTAACTTTTGCCATACATACAGAAAATTACAGAAAAAACTGTCATAGAAAATCTAAAGTAATTTTCTCCATTCTCTCTGGGAAAACACAACACAGTAGTCAAATGACCACAAAACAAGCAGAAGTAAAAACACACTTCTTCCCAAATCCTATAAAATCAGTACCTAAATGATAAAAACTCAATAATACCACTTGAATACAGACTTCACAAAATTACCTCCAAATTAATTAAATAATAAGCCCATATATTCCCACAATCGTCTTGCTCACTACAAATTAACCAACTATAACTGGATACAAGATAGAAGTTATATCCTTCAAATGCACACTAAATGCTCCTCTTCACAAGGTTTAACTATACCAGCACATAAATTCAAACATATCACGTGTCTCCTAAGAGAAAAAAAATAAAGCTTATGCCAACATATGACAGACCCACATACAACTCCCTGATAAAATCTCCAACACTTGGTGAGGGGATATCAGAAAGATTCACAATGACCCAACTACTCCAGAATCCTTCACTCTCAGAAAAGCTTCCAAGAATTATATGCTGAAAGTTACCCATTTCTTAATTCCCAGATATACTTCAATAAATTTCTGTTCATATAATGTAGATACATACATTATATCTATACAAGTAGGAAACAAAGAATGAATAATCAAAGACAACCTTGGTTCTCCTTCTGGAAAGTATCATAAGGCTATCTTTTTAAAAAATTAACTATGACCTATGTCACAAACAAAAATATAACAAACACCTTTACACCCACCACCCAGTGTAAGACATAAAACATTACAATAGCTAAAGCCCCTGGTGTACTTCCACCAACTGCAAACCACTCCCTGCACCATAAAGATATCTACTTCCTTGAATTTGGTACTTATTATCTTTTTTTGGCATACTTTTTCCACAAACATACATATCCCTACATCAATGAGTCTCAATCGGGGGTGATTTTGCCCCCAGGGGACATTTGGCAATGTTGTAGAGACACTGTGGGTTGTCATGAGGGCATGGAGTACTATTGCATCCCATGAGCAGAGGCCAGTTGATGCTGGCCTGGTATGCACAGGTCATCCCTGTAACAAAGGGTTATCCTATACAGTTCAAAGTGCTAATAGTGCCAAGGTTGAGAAAATGTATCCTAAAAAATAAATAGTATTATTTTGCACTTTAACATATCATAGGTTTTCTTTTACAACTTTATTTGCCTAACATTAGCTTTCTCTTCTATACAGGACTGCATAGAAATTTACACAGTTCATTTATCCACTCTCCTGCTGATGCACAAGTCTTTTCCAATTTTTTGCTTTTACATACAACACTGCTGTGAATATTCTTCTACAAGCCACTGTGTGCTCAACAAGAGATTTCTAAGGTAGTGATTTTTAAAGCGAGGTTCTTCCAACCTAGGGAAATCTCAAGACCCTTTGATGGGTTTCATGAGTTCAAAAGTATTTTCATAATAATGTATAAGACACTAATTACCTTTGTCATATTGGCCTTGCACTGATGGTGCAAAAGCAGCAGCGGGTAAAATAGTGGGCAAGCAAAAGCAGACAAAACTGGCTAGTGACTGAGCCAAGTTATCATCATTAATGACACATGGACATCATGTACCTCCTGATATTATGTAGTGACAAGGGCAAAACATCATCTTATGGTATTTTTGCCCAAAATACATAATCTGAACTTAATTATTAGGAAATATCAGACAGACCCAAATTGAGGGATAGTATACAAAACTATTAGTCAGTGTCAAGATCAAGAAAGACAAAGACTGAGGAAGGAACTAGCCCAGATTGGAAGAGACTACTAAGTGCAATGTGTGATCTTGAACCAGAAAAAAAAATTAATGAGACAATTAGTGAAATCTGAATAAGAGCTACAAATTAGTTAACACAGTACTATTGTATTGGTGTTAATTTTCTCATTTTGATAATTGTACTTGGTCAGATGTTAACTGAAAGTAAACATCTGAGTAAAGGACAAAAAGGAACTCTTACCAGTTTTGCGATTTTTTTACAAGCCTGAAATTATTTCAGGATGAAAGCAATTTTTTAAATTTTAACTATTATGTAAATAAATAGCAAGTATTTAACATAAATATCAAGTGAATCTTGCAGAATATCATAAAATGTCAATAGACACCAATTATTTAATATTTTGGAAAGGCCACGCCTATAATTCCAACACTTTAGGCCAGAAGTTCAAGACCAGCATGGACAATATAGCAAGATCCTGTCTCTACAAAAACATTAAAAAATTAGCTGGGCATGGTGGCATGCACCTGTAATCCCAACTACTCGGGAGACTGAGGTGGGAAGATCATTTGAACCCAGGGGTTTAAGCCTGCAGTGAGCTGTGATTGTGCCACAACACTCCAGCCTGAGTGACAGAGTCAAAAAGAAGAAAAAAAATTTTTTTTTTTTTCTTTGAGTTGGAGTCTCACTCTGTAGCGTAGACTGGAGTGCAGTGGCATGCTCCCGGCCACCGCAGCCTCGACCTGCTGGTCTCCAGCGATCCTTCCGCTTCAGCCTTCCCAAGTAGCTGGAACTACAGGCGCCCGCTACCACGCCCGGCTAATTTTTTTCATTTGTTGTAGAGATGAGGTCTCGCCAAGTTGCCTAGGTGGGTCTCAAACCCGCGGGCTCAGGCAATTCACTCACTTCAGCCTCCCAAGGCATGGGATTACAAGCTGAGCCACCGAGCCCGGCCGAAAAAAATTTTTTTGAAGAAATAAGGAAAACACTGAAAGTAGTATTATAGTCCTGGGGCAAAACGAGAACAAACATCTTAAAATTTGTCCAATCCTTTAAAAAAAATACTGAAGAAATTAAAATACATTTCAACAAGTATTTTGTGTGAATGCTAGCTATCCTGCATCTGTTCTTTGCTATAATAATCAGATGAGCCGAACGTGATGGATCACACTTGTAATCCCAGCACTTTGGGAGGCAGAGGAGAGGATTGTCTGAGTACAGAGGTTTGACACCAGCCTAGGCAACTTGGTGAGACCTCATCCCTACAATAAATCAATGAAAATTAGCAGGGCGTGGTGGTGCACACCTCTAGTTTCAGCTACTTGGAAGGTTGAGATGGAAGGATCGCCTGAGCACAGCAGGTCGAGGCTGCGGTAGCTGTGACTATGACACTGCACTCCTGCCTGGGTGACAGAGTAAGACTCCAACTCAAAAAAAAAAATCAGATGAATAAGATAAACTATTACATATAACAAATTAAGTTACCTCCGAAAAACACCTGCTTTTATATTAAGATATATACTACCGATATGATACACCCCATACTACAAACATATAGACAATATTAATATCCCTTCAAAAGAAATCACTGTAGTACATCAGGTGTCCCCCATGCCTGCGTATCTGCCACTTGGAAAAACTATTTAACACAAAGAAATGGCTCCAGGGCTCCAGCCGCGTTTCCCTCTATTGATATAAAGATCTAAAATGAAATAATTCAGAAGAGCACTCTATTCCACAGGGTCCCAAGCAGCATTCGGCGACTGAACTCCAAGCCGTTCGGTGCCACAGGCGGTAAGAAAAAAGGGTATCCCCCAAATCCGAAGTACCAGCGGCCCCTCGGCAATCGTAACCGGTCAACTAAGCACCATATGGCAAGGCCAGCCTCCCTTCAGACGGTCATCGCGAGGCGGCTGATTAATTTCAATGGCTTATTAAGCCTCTCCAGACCCCTTCCCGGGGAGGGGGAAGGGGAGGGGGAGGGGGGCGGGGGAGGGGGCGGAGACAGACGCTGTCTGTTGTCTGCCCGGTGCTTTGTGTCTTCCAGGCTAGAAAGCCTCTCCGCGAGGGTGCTGCCATCGCTCCCCGGGGGGCGGCGGCCTCTCCTGCCCGTTTCTGTCTGCCGGTCTGGAACCCGAAGCGCCCTCTGGCTCTTCCCCCTTCCGCTCACCCCGGCCGGGGGCCGAGGCCGGGGCGCCCCCCGCAGGCCTCTCGGGGCGGCCCGGGCGCCCCCGCGCGCGCAGGTCAGGCGGGGCCGGCTTACCGGTGGGCGCGCTGTCCAGGATGCGCAGGTCGTAGGCCCCGGAGCAGCGGTAGTTGGCGGCGGTGCCGTTGTCCCACACCACCACCACCTCCTCGGGGCTCTCGAAGCTCCGCACGGTGCCCACATGGCCCTCGCCGCCGTCCTGCTTCCCCCACTTCCAGTCCGGGCCGCGCACCACCCGGGCCCCGACGCCCTCCACCATCACCCGGTTATTCCGGGAGTTACTCATCGGGGCCCGGGCGGGGGGCTCCGCCGCCGCCGCCGCCGCCGCCGCCGCCGCCGCCGGGGGGCCCGTGAGGGAGTTGGGCCCGGGCCGGCCTCTCGGCGCCGGCGGGGGCGGCAGCGAGCCCCGGGGGACGTGCGGGTAACTCACGGGGGCGGCGGCGCGGTCCCCGCGGAGCCCACAGCCGCTGCCCGGCCGTCGCCGCCGCGCCCCCCGCTCGGACTGCAGGCCGGCCCGCGGCGGCTCGGAGGCGGCGGCGGCGAGCGGGCAGAGCGGAGGGGGCCGTGGGCGGGGACTCTCCCGCTTCCTCCGGGCTCCCCGGCCGGGCTACAGCGGCGGCCGCCAGGAAACCACGCTCTCCCCCGGCCGGGAGCGCGAGGAGCGCAGGGGGCCGGGGGAGGCTCGCCCGGGGGGGACGGCGAGGGCGGCGGCGCGCGAGCTCGAGGGCCGGCCTTTCCGCTCCCCCGGCCCCTCGCTCCCGGGTGGGCGCCCGAGCGCCGGCGCCGCCTCCTCCCCCGTGGGCAGCGGTGGTACCTCCCGGCGTCCGGCGGGCGCCCGGGCCCCGAGGCCCCCTTCTCTCTGCCCCCGCGCAAGCCGCCGCGCTCCGCCCCGCCACAGAGTCCCCGCCGGGCGAGAGCGGCTCCACATCCGGGTACTGCCGCACCCAAGGCCGGAGCAGCGCCTTCTCCGAGCGAGTAGGAAGGGGGTCCTCAGCAACGAGAGCGCGGGCAGGCTTTCGGGGAGCCGCGCGATCGCGGAAAGAAAGGAGAGGAAAAGCGATCCCTAAGCGTCTCTCCAGGGACCAATGAGAGTGCGCATGCGCATGGTCCAGTAAAAAGGGGGTGGAGCCCAACCCTTGCCCGGGGCGCCGGAGGGGCGGGGCCCTGGAGCTGTCTATCGGTGGTGTGGCGCGCCCCACTCGCTGCGAGGAAAGGGGCGGGGCCGGCCTGGAGGCGGGGCTGGAAAAGCAAGGGTGGGCCTGCGACACCGGCTGCTGAAACTGCAGCCGTGCGGAGGCCAGACTTCCCTTAAGTCCTGCTGTTCCGAAGAGCACTAAGTGCGAGTTTGGAATTGAATGTTGTTTAGGTATTCTTTTTTAACGGAGGCAGGAATAGGACAGATTATAGCACGAGTTAAGGGCGACCTATATTTTTGTTCGTGTAAACGGAAAACATTTCAAACCAGAGTGAGTGATCAGCGTGTTCTTAAGCTGAACTGAATGGCACTGAATGTTGTGGGCAACGGTGAAGCCTTTTGGAAGGTGTGTCTTGCCTTTATGCAGGGTCAGGGTGGAAACTAGACTCCAAATCTTACCCATTAATAACTGCCTCCACCACCCGGGCAACTTGGCGAGACCTAGTCTCTACAATAAATCAAAAATTAGCGGGGCGTGGTAGCGCACGCCTGTAGTTCCGGCTGCTTGGAAGGCTGAGGCGGAAGGATCGCCGGAGCCCGGCAGGTCGAGGCTGCGGTGGCCGGGAGCGGCCACTGCACTCCAGTCTGGGCGACAGAGTGATACTCCAACTCAAAAAAAAAAAAAAGCTGCCTCCACTCACGACAGAATCGATTTCCTAATTGCAAAATACAGCCCTGAAAGGAAAATAGGACTGTAAGAGTGGTTTCTGATTGCCATTACTTAAATGAGTATGGCGTGTTGGGTTTAAAACAATTGTTTCTTCTACAGGTTGGCACAGCATGCATTTGTTAGCATAAACAGTTGCTTTTCCTGAGGAGAGTTAGGGAGGCGAGAACGAATAACCAAGTGAAAAGACACGAAAGGGGGTATAGGGCAACCCCCTCGGGTCCCCTTTCACTGTGGGAGCTTTTCTGTCCTCTCAATAAATCCTGCTTTAAAAGAAAGAAAGGGGGTATAGGCCCAGTGCAGTAGCTCACACCTGTAATCCCAGCACTTTGGGCCGCTGAAGCCAAAGGATTGCTTGAGCCCAGGAGTTTGAGACTAGCCTGGGCAACATAGGAAGATCTTGTCTCTATAAAAAAAATTTTTTAAAATATAAATACCCAGGAGTGGTGGTGTACACCTGTAGTCTCAGCTATTCAGGAGACTGAAGTAGAAATGCCTCCAGCACTCTAACCTGGTTGACAGAGTGAGACCCCGATTAATTATGTCATGAAATGACATGTTCTTACTTTTTTTGTAAATACAACTAACAAAATACTAATTACCGAGTCAGAAAGGCCAAATAGAGATTATTTTAGAGACAAATAGTTAAAATATTTGCTCAGAATAGAGCAGCCAAGTTTCTAATTGCTATTTCAAAATATTTCACCCTGGACTTTTGTTGTCATTGTTGTTGTTGTTGTTGTAGCCAATATCACTCTGTCACCCAGGCTGGAGTACAGTGGCACGATTACAGCTTACTGCAGCCTCGACCTCCTGGGTTCAGGCGATCCTTCTGCCTCAGCCTCCCGAGTTGCTGGGGCTGCAGATGTGCACCCCCAGGTCTGGATAATTTTTTTAATGTTTTTGTAGAGATGAGGTCTCACTATGTTGCCCAGGGTGGTCTTGAAGTCCTGGGCTCAAGCAGTCCTCCCACCTTGGCCTCCCAAAGTGCTGGGATTACATATGTGAGCCTCCATACCCAGCGTACTGGAAATTTTAAATGTAATTGCCAGAGCTACTCAACTGCAACTATTCAATTAAAGGCACTGTTAAGCATTTCTGTTCTATCAACTCTTCCTACTCTCTTTGTGATCTTTTCTGGCTTTCTTCTTTCTTTGTTAACTAGTTAAATTTAATCAAATGAATTTGTAAATTTTTTTTAAAAAATATTTTTGCCAGGCACAGTGACCCACACCTGTAAACCTAGCACTTTAGGAGGCTGAGGCAATAGGATCACCTGAGCCCAGGAGGTCAGGGCTTAATGAGCCATGATCCATGCCACTGCACTCCAGCCTAGACAACAGAGACCCCAATTCAATAATAATAATAATACAGAATTTAGAATAAAAGCCAGTGTTAAGAGTCATACTTTACATTATAAGGTAATTCAAGTAAAAGCCAGCTGAAATATCAGATCCTTAGTAGTGCCTTGCATTTTACCTTGTACATTTCAATAATGTCTTTCCACATGTTTAACTCACCCAGAAGTTTTCTATTTACTGTGACATAGCCTAATATTAAAATAGGCTCTTATTTTCGTTTTTGTTTTATTTATTTATTTATTTTTTATTTTATTTTTTTTTTTTGAGTTGGAGTCTCACTCTGTCGCCCAGACTGGAGTGCAGTGGCCGCTCCCGGCCACCGCAGCCTCGACCTGCTGGGCTCTGGCGATCCTTCCGCCTCAGCCTTCCAAGTAGCTGGAACTACAGGTGTGCGCTACCACGCCCGGCTGATTTTTTGATTTATT
>CAUYQG010053918.1:0-19884 GCA_963574415.1 Tarsius wallacei
TACAGGCGTGCGCTACCACGCCCAGCTAATGTTTTGATTTAATTTTTATTGCTAAAGGGTAAACTTAAATGTTCTCACCACAAAAAAATAAATGATAAGCAGGGTGATGGACATGGTAATTAAGTTGATTTAATCATTCCACAATGAGAGTATATATCAGAACATTACAGTGTACTCCATAAATATATAATTATCATTTGTTAATTAAAATAAATTTCAAAAGTAAAACAGCATGTGTAAAGTTTTTTTTAAAATAACTTTTATATTTTTATTTACATGTATACTATTTTAAGTCATACCAGGTCTTAAAAGTATTCCAATATGCAAAGTAATTACTCCAAAGAGAAGAAATGTGACATATAAACATATATGTTTAAAGAAAAAAGTAAGTAAATAGATACAAAAATGTATGTATTAATAACCACTTTGAAATAAAATTCCAAGCAATACTTACAAGGGACCTGGGAAAGGAAAAGAGAACAAAACAGCTGAAAGTTCAGTAAAGTTCTTATTCTGTCTTGGGTGAAGATATTGTTAGTAATAAGCCTAAGACATTGATAGGAGAAAATGAATGCCTGTTAGTGAATAGTAATAACTAGCAGAAAATACAAAAATAGAATATATTTTTCTCATCAGTAGAAAAAAAAGACTAACAAAAATTCTTATTTTTTCCAATAGATGACAGCAAAATTGAGAAAAAGTAAGCATAAAATATATACTCATGAACACAAATGTCATAAATAAGTCTTATTATAATAATGATTATAATAGAATAATTTAAACTAAGCAATTAAAATGAAATTATCAGATATGATTTTTTTAAAAGATTGTTTATAGAAGACAGTAAGGGAGACATACAGAAGTTGAAAATGAAGAGATTTTTAAAAGACACACAGAAGAAATATAAACAAAAGAAAAATATGAAATAAAATGCCAAAATACTTTATTTTGGCGGTATTTAAAATAAGAATGCTAAAGTAACTCAAAGCAAGTTTTCCAATGATAAAAGGAAGAATATCATAAGAAGTTATGATCATCATAAACAGCTATCTGTCAATAATATAATTTTATAATATTTTATAAAAATAAATAGAATTACAGAAAAAATAGCTAAGCTTATAATACACAATAGTTGAAGATTTTAACCCACTCATTTTAAAAAATGATAGATCAAGAAGACAAAAAATGGACATGAATAGATATTTGAACAATAACCCACAAAAATACAGAATGTGATTCTTCTAAAGCACCTAGGAAAGATGTTTTAAAGATCAAACACGTATTCAGTGACAAATGAAAATTCGATCAATTCCAAATGATCATCACACAACAGACTATGTCTCAGCACTTTGCACACACAAAAAAGTAGAAACAAATAACAAAAACATGGCCAGATTATTCTATATGGATGAGAACAAAAGTAATTATTTTTAGACAAACCATTACATAAACAAGATATTGTGAAAGGATTGCAAAATACACAGGAATGAATAACAGTGAAACCAATGTTTGATAAAAAAAAAAGTGATGAAGTAAATTCTAAGACAAAATGAGATTGGAAATAATAAAAACAGAGAAGTAAAAACATTAAAAGAAGACCAAAAAACAATAATACTGATTCATAAAGGGATTCTTTTCTGTGAAAAGTATAATAACAGACTAATTTCTGGAAAAACTAATAAAATATACAAATTACCAAATTGTAGGAAAAAATGGGAATGCAACTACAGATATAGGAGTAATAAAAATCATAAAGCATTTAAAAATAGCTACATGACCACCATTTTTGAAAGTCTATATGCAAAGGTTGAAGTGATGGAAAACCAAAGCAATATGAAGCAAACAAAAATTCTAAAAGAGCCAAGTCTCAAAGATTTTACAGGTATTTGACCACACTTTCAAGGAACAGATTTTATATACCTTATAGCTCTTTTATACAAATTACAAGGACAATAGAAAAAGATAAAGAAGTTGTTTAAATGTTCCAATGAGATTAGTATTATGATAATAGAAAAACCAGATAGCACAAGAGATTTTTGCTTGCAGTCAAAACGAAGTAAAAGGGTCTAGATTTACCCTCCCACTTGAGACAATTTTTTAAAAAGAGAAATATGTGAAACAACATTAGGCAACAAAAGATAATGATCTCTGAGAGGAAGTAAAACAAAAACAAAGCAATATAAGCTCTATGATTGCCCCAGAATATTGCCTGGAGAATTTTCAGAGAGAGCTCTGGAGATCAGCAGAGGGTCCTTAACAAGTCTGGTTGAGTAGAGTTCAGTGAACACATGTGAGGAAACTACCTAAGGCTGATGAAAGAGTCACCCAAAGAAGCAGAGGGAACAACCCTTAACTTTCATCCATGGCCAGAATTAGTATGTATCTCAACCGGCCAGAGTGGAAAACCTTGCAAATCTCGTAGCATTTAAGTAGAGTATTCAGAATGGTACTGTCTGTGTAGCGGGGCAAAATTACCCTAGAACAAAGGCTTTTCTAGTCCTGCCTAACAAAAGTTGAAAGCAAGCCTTGAAAGGAACAACTGTTTCTAAGTAACTTAACTACATCCTTGAACAAAGCTCAAGTATTTTTATAAGATTACAAAAACTCTAGCTAGGCATGTAGCAGGCGCCTGTAGTTCTGGCTCCTTGGAAGGCTGAGGTAGAAGGATCGCCTAAGCCCAGCAGGTCGAGGCTGCAGTGGCCATGAGCATGCCATGGCACTCTAGCCTGGAGTGAGACTCCAACTCAAAAAATAAAAATTAAAAAAAGAATACAAAAACTCTCAGCATCCCATAAGATAAAATTCTGAATATATAGCAACAAATAAAAAATTATCAAGAATGCAGGTGGGCTTGGTGGCTCAGCCTGTAATCCCACACTTTGGGAGGCTGAGGTGAGTGGATTGCCTGAGCCTGAGGGTTCGAGACCCACCTGGGCAACTTGACGAGACCTCATCTCTACAATAAATCAAAAATTAGCTGGGCGTGGTTGCGTGTGCCTGTAGTTCCAGCCACTTGGAAGGCTGACGTGGAAGGATCACCGGAGCCCAGCAGGTTGAGGCTGCAGTGGCCGGAAGCAGCCACTGCACTCCAGTCTGGGTGACAGAGTGAGACTCCAGCTCAAAAAAAAAAAAATTATCAAGAATGCAAAGAAATAGGCAGAAATGGGCTATAAGATGGAATAATACCTATTAATGGAAATGGATCTAGAAATGACACAAAGCTATATAGTCAGTAAACAAAAATAATAAAGTATGTAACTATATTCTATATGCTCAAAAAATCTATTTTCAGCAGTTATGTAGATACACAGGAGATATTTTAAAAGACACAAAATTGTAGAGATAAAATGTACAATGATTGTGGTGAAAACACACTGCATGAACTTAACAGTATTTTAGACACTGAAAAAGGAAAAAAATAGGAACTTGAAGACTTAGTAATAAAAACTGTCCAAACTGAAACATAGAGAGAAAAAAAGATTGAAACAAAAATGACCACCACATCGATGAATAGGCAACCAACTGAAGGAGAGGAAAATATTTGAAGAAACTATGACTGAAACTTTTCAAAATTTAATGGAAAAAACCCCACAGATTTAAAAAGTTCAACCAACTTCAAACAAAAGAAACATGAAGAAAAGCACACCACAGCACATCATAAACACAGTGCTTAAAACCAGTGATGAGAAATTCTTGAAAACAAACAGAGACAAAGATACACTGTCTAGAGGTTAAGATAATAGCCAGCTTCTCATTGGAAGCAATGCAAACTAGAGGATAGTGGAGCAACAGTGCTAAAGGGGTATACAAAAAATTGCCAACTTTGAATTTTATACCCAGTGAAAATAGCTTTCACAAATAAAGATAAAATAAATATTTTTTTTCAGACATACAAAAGTTGTTTAAATTCTTTGTGCACTACAAGGCAGAAGAAAAATGATGCAAGATGGAAATCTGGATCTTCACAAAAAAATAAAGAACACCAGAAATGGTAATTTCTGAGCAAATATAGAAGATTCTTTTTATAATTTTTAAATTTTTCTTAAAAGATAATTGACTGTTTAAAGCAAAAATAATACACAGTGCAGTATGTATTTTGGATGTATTAAAAGTGTGTGACAATGACAGCACAGTGCTTAAGAGGGATAAATGAGAAGACACTGTAATGATATCATTACGCTAAATGGAAGATAGTGTAATATTACTCGAAGGTAGACTGCAACAGGTTAAAGATGTATACCATAAGCCCTAAAGCTATCTTTGAAAGGGTGGAGTATAGCCAACAAGACAACAAAAGAGGTAAAATAGAACCATAAATTATATTCACTTAGTCCAAATAAAAACAAAAGGAAAGAGGGAACAAAGAACAGATGAGAAAAACGCATAATAAATAGTAAGATGGTAGATTGAAACCCAACTATATTAATACCAATCTTAAATATAAATGGTCCAAACACCCTAATGAAAAGACAGATTACCAAATTGGATTAAAAATTAGAATCATGTCACGTAGGTAAAAAGAAACTCATGTTTCTTATCTAAACTTATATCCTAACTAATATGCACGAAAGCATGAATTAATGCTGCATGGTTGTCAGGACTACAACTACCATGTAAATCAGAGGAAGATTGTACTTTGTCATTAGTTTAGAACTTTATCAAGAGATGTTCAACATTATGCAGCATAACATTATCAACAGCAACTTTTCACAGCATTTGAGACACCTTTCAACATACCTAGTCAATTTGCCCTTGCCATTGTTGCATTTGCAATAATTATCCAAACAGATACAAACCTCTATAAAGGTGATTATTTTTTTAATGTGACCAATGACTTTTCATTTACATAGTAAAAACATCATTTTATGATTAATTACTTCCTTTCTGCTTTTCTATCATGCTTAAGGTATTACATAGGTTTTCAGAAACTTTATGTGTTGGTGGTTTACATTATATAAGAGTTTTATTTCTGGACAACAAAGACAGCATTCAACCTCAATCATACCAAGGAGACATTCAAAATATTTACCACTTGACAATGTCATTCCATCTGTTAGAACTGGAAACCCTGCCGTAGACCAACTTCCATAAATCACAGTTGAGACACCTGAGGCCTAGAAAGCAAAAGTGACTTCTTCAAAGTCACACAACTAAGTTCACACTTACAGTGATCATATATACTGACTTTTTCAGGACAGTCTTAAATTTAAATATTATGTCTCATTGTCGCTACAAATCATTGGAATATCTTTACTACAACTTCTAGATTACCTATTAACATGTGAAGAAAGATTTTGGTGGATACCAGTTAATTTAAAAAAAAAAAACAACTTCATAGATAATGTCTCAAGAAGTAGTAAAAACCAAAAAAGCAAAATACAGCAGGGTACAATAGGAGGGCAGCTAACTCTCCTTTTGGGGTCATTAAAAAATATTTTTTTAAAAATTTATTTTGCCGGGCTCGGTGGCTCAGCCTGTAATCCCACGCCTTTGGGAGGCTGAGGTGAGTGGATTGCCTGAGCCTGCGGCAGGTTCGAGACCCGCCTGGGCAGGCGAGACCTCATCTCTACAATAAATCAAAAAATTAGCCGGGCGTGGTAGCGCGCACCTGTAGTTCCAGCTACTTGGATGGCTGAGGCGGAAGGATCGCCGGAGCCCAGCAGTTCGAGGCTGCGGTGGCCTGGAGCGGCCACTGCACTCCAGTCTGGGTGACAGAGTGAGACTCCAACTCAAAAAAAAAAAAAAAAAAAAAGAAATGTGGAAGGAAGTTGGAATGTTTCTCACTACCATGCCCACTGTTGGTTGTTGTTTTCTGGAAAATAACCTCCATATCTAAATTTATACATTTCTAAATTTACTTGTCTAAATGTATTTGATGTATTATTTACTCTTATGGTAAAAAAAAAAAATTAACTAAGAAATATATTTGAATGCTAAAATAAAAGGGTAAACCAAGTTATCTCTAAAATTTTTGTTAACTCATTGTGTGACCTCGGGTATTGCTAACCATTTTTTTATCTAACAATTAAGAAAACATTACTTGTATGCATTCATGGATGTTAAACTCTGATTTTTTTGTGTCACTTGGCATCTTCTGATAGCTCAGAAAAATTAACTAGAAGACATATATTTGCTACTGATTCTTTTTGTTGTCTAGTATAATGCAGTTGTTAACTCATTTAAGTTTGTTTCCCTAGTTTAAAATTATTCACTAACTAAAAAAACTCTCTTGGTCCAGATTCTAGCTACCATAATTTCATGTTTGAATTTTTTTTGGTTCTTGTTGGTTTGGTGGGGTGTATGGGGAACACAGTTAATATTGTAAAACTATCACCTAGCTCCAGGCAGTTTAGTAAATGAGTTACCAGGCAAACATTCTGAAAAGTTTGACTCTAACCCTGAAGGATGAACTATGTAAGCTTATAAAGCAACAAGGATCTAGAGGCATTACTCAGGAAAGTTTTGTAGTGGCAGATAAAGAAACATTAGTTTTGCAGTAGGAGGAGAAAACTCTGCTGAAGAGTTCAAAGTAAAGATGAACATCCATTCAACTAGTGACTTAGTGACTCCAAGCTTCATGCAGGGGTAAAAAAATAACCTTAGTAATTGATACTGCATATGATCCAGAGGCCCTGTGGATGACAAAGAAAAATGAACCAGGTGTGGTGATAGGAATCCCAGAAACTCAACCTAAATGTCCATAGAGGTTGAAAAGATTGACTATAGGATCCATGCATTATGGCATCAGACTCGGGGGAAGAGTGCCATGGTCTAAGAGTAGAGTAACTAATGAGTGAAATCTAGCACAGCCCTACTGTAAAGGAAACCTCATGTCTCTAGGGATGAGTAAAGGGCAAATTCCAGCCTTGAGATGAGGCAGTTTCAAGGCAAATCTGGATCAAACCTAAACTTTTAGTATTTTTGATTAGCATCTATCTTGGAAAAGGGTTGTCCAATTCAGTTCAGTTGGCAAATATTTATTATTTGTCAAGGAAAATTAAGAAATATACCTCATCTATAACTTATTGTCTGGTTAATATGACAGATGTATAAATAATCACTTTAGCAAGTGCAGAAAACAGCAAAAGAATATACAGGCTGCTTTGGTAATTCAGGGAAGGACCATTTAGTCTCACCTGAAGATGTTTAAAAAGACTTCATTGAGGAGATGGAACTTGATGAGTTTTCGAAGGATAGGAGTTAGGCGAAAAGGCAGAATATTGAAAGGTGACAGCACAAGCTAAAGTGTAGAGCATGAAACTAGTTTAATGATTCCTGGTTTACCAATCTACCTAGGCCAGGGTTTCTTAACCTTGCACTATTGACATTTTTTGAACTAGGTGATTCTTTGCTGGAAACAGCTGTCCTGGGCGTTTAACAATATTTAACAGCATCCCAGGCCTCTGCCCACTTGAAGGCGGCAGCATCACCACCGCCACCAAGGCCACTACCGCCACCACCACCATCACAGTTGTGACAACTAAAAAATGTCTCTAGACATTGCCAAATGTCCCCTGGGGGGAAAAATCATTTCTGGTCTCATGAGAATCACTGACCTGGGCTAAAATTTAGTTAAATTAGGATTAGAAGTTTATATTCTGAAACTCAGTGCCTTCGTGTTTTCTTTTCTATTCCTTTTTTTTTCTTAGTAAAAACTTCTTTTGAAATTTCAATCTAATCCTAACCAAAGAAGAAAGAGAATTGTCTTCATGTCTTGTTCAAAATAGAAAGAGATGTGGCTGCAGTTCTGTGTGTAATAGTGACTGTGGTCAGAACAATACAAAGTTTAGGGAACTGGACAGAAGATAAGTACTGCAGTAACCCAGAAACTGAATATAGATAGGTTTTTCACTCGATTGTAAGAAATTTGAAACTCCTTGATAGTTTTAATTCTCCTAGCAACTGTTTCAGCACTGTCTCCAGATGTGTTACACAATTTAAAATACAGAAAATTCAAAGATGCACAGGAAAACATGAACATGGCCAGATGTATGTGAGAAAATAAAGTTTAGCATGTAATTACTTGTTCCCACAAGGAAAGACAGAGTCTGTGCACCATGGTCCTATGGTGTTAAAATAATTATTCTAAAGATGATATACAATTCATTTGCGTAATAAGAAAAGAAAATAAGATGTAGATTGCAGTAGCACTATTTAGGATTAAGTTAGAAAATCAGTAGACATTTAAAAACTATTAAAAGTATACGCCAGACTTACCAATATTTAGCTATCAGGCTGATAAAAACAACTTATGATTTTAAAGTATTTTAAAAGTTATTTGCATATGTGTTTATACACACGTATGTATTTATGTCATACAGACGAACATATTTGCTTACAGATTAGGATAATACACTCTGCACTGTACTGGCTAACTTTCCTTTTTATTTAACATTCTACGTTCTTTTAGGTAGAAGCATGCAAGCATGCTCACTCTGATGTGATAAGCATTTTAAGGGGATACTTGAAATACTTGAGCTTGCTGCAATAGCAGGAAATACAAAATTATTACAGTATTACAATGTATACTGTATGCAATGCTAATTGTATGCATTTATGATTTAATACTGCATCTTTATGTTTGTTCGCATTTCTCCCAACAGTGAACGGCACCATGTACAGTATGTAAGTATTTGTATGCATAAGTTTGGATAAACTTTAACTTCTTATAATAGATTAGTGTATATTTTATGGTAGTAAATGATAAAACAGACTGGTATCTACATATATTTTCTGCATTCATGACGTACCTAACTTTTTCTTAATTTTTTTGGATATTTCTAGGCCATGTGATTCTTCTGCAAGTTTTTTCAAATTGCTGCAAATCTCCAAAATATCTTCCAGTATATTTATTGAAATATATCTGCGTATAATTGGACCCACACAGTTCAAACCTGTGTTGTGCAAGGGTCAGCTGTTCTGTGATAATGTGTGATAACTTATAAAGATGCAGAAAGCATAGTAAAAGTGATTAGAAATAGATTGATAAGTTGTTGGGTTTTTTAATTTGGTGATGGCTCTTAAAAGACGTATAAAATATTTGGTTTATTCCTGAATTTTTCTTTTATTTCTTTTTCAGGCCCCAAAACAATTTTTTTCTGGGCTCCAGTTATGAAATGGGTAAGTCTTGAGTTTTTGCAGAAGCTACTGTCAGAAAAATTCCTTATTAGAAACTTTTAATAATTTGAGTCAGGCACGGTGGCTCACGCCTATAATCTCAACACTTTGGGAGGCGGAGACAAAAGGATTGCCTGAACCCACGGGTTAAAGACCAGCCTGGGCAACATGGCGAGACCTCCTCTCTACAATAAACAAATAAATAAAATTAGCTGGGCGTGGGAGTGCATGCCTATAGTTCCAGCTACTAAGAAAGCTGAAGCAGAAGGATCACCTGAGCCCAACAGGTCGAGGCTGCGATGGCCGTGAGCACTCCAGCCTGGGTGACACAGTGAGACTCCGACTCAAAAAATAATAATAATTTGAAGTAACTTTTATGAAGGATATACTTTAAAATATTCTTGGTATGCCCTAAATGATTCCATGGCAGATATTCTCAGAGGTATCAGATGCAGTGAGCTTTGTGTGCTACATAAAGCACACTGCCTACTTTAGTTTTTCTGAACTTTTTAGGTAAGAGGCCTTCTGGGAACGTATTTGTTACCCAAAAAACTTGCAATTGTAGGCCCTAGAGACATGAAATTTCATACTAAAATGTTATGACTAAGTACAACATTAAACTAGCTAAATATGTATTACTAATTTAGTATGAGAATCAAAAGTACTAACACCAAAAAAATATGTAGTTGAAGAACATCATTCTCAAAAAGTGATGGACTTATTTAAGTTTATAATTAGCATATGATAAATATTAGATGCTGGGATGTCTGACTGCAAGCCCAGTGCTTTTACTCTTCTCCAGGGTTTCCTTTCCTAAAGTTCTCATTGAGCAGAAAAGAAGTCATTGTGGTGGCTGTTTGTGGCAAATCATTGACTTTATGTTGAAAGGGCTAGCCAGTTTTGATCAATAACTGTAATTCTCAAAGTTCATCCCTGGACCTGCAGCAGCAGCAGCTGAGAACTTTAGAAATGTAAGTCTTCAGGCCCCATAACAGACCAGCTAGATCTGAAACTCTTGGGGAGCCCAGTAGTTGTGTTTTCATAACCTTTCTAGGTGATTCTGATGCCCGCTAAAGTTTGAAAACTGCTGGTCTATAGGCTTTTTTTAAATTGTGGTAAAATATTATAAAATTTGCCATCTTAACTATTTTTTAAGTAGCATTAAGTACAGTCACATCGTTGCCAACCAACCTCCACAACTCTTTTTATCTAGCAAAACTAAGACTCTGTGCCTGTTACATAATTCCCCATTCCTCTCCTCCCAGTTCCTGGCAACCATCATTCCATTTTTTTATCTCTATGAATTTGAATACTCTAGGTACTCATATAACTGAAATTATGCTGTTTGTCTTTTTGTAATTGACTTATTTCACCTCGCATAATGTCCACAAGGTACATCCATGCTGTCACGTTTTTAAGGCTGAATAACATGGCAGTCTGTATGTACTACTTTTGTTTATCCATTAATTAGACTACTAGGTTGCTTCCGCATTTTGGCTATTGTGAATAATCCTACTATGAACATTGTTGTACAAATATCTGTAAGTTCCTACTTCTCTTGGGTATAGACCCAGAAGTAGAATTGCTGGATCATATGGTAATACTGTTTAATATTTTGAAGAACCGCCATATTGTTTTCACTGGCAACTGAATTTCCACCAGCAGTTCATAAAAGTTCTAGTTTTTCCACATCCTCACCAACACTTGATACTTTTGAGAGGAGAGTGTTTTGTTTTTGTTACAATCATCCTAATGGGTGTTAGGTATCTTGTTGTGGTTTTGATTTGCCTTTCATTTCTCTATTTATTGGTCATTTGCATGTCTTATTTGGAAAAATGTTTATTCAAGTTGTTTGTTTTATTGTTGCAGAGTTGTCAGATATTTTAATTCTTTTTTTTTTTTTTTGAGACAAAGTCTGTCTCTCAGGCTGGAATACAGTGGTGCTACTATCATAGCTCACTGTAACCTCGAACTCCCAGGCTCAAGCTCTCCTTCTCTCTCAGCCTCCTGAGTAGCTTGGACTACAGGCACACACCACTACTGGCTAATTTTTTTTTTCCTGTAATTTTTTGTAGAGAATAGGTCTTACTATGTTGACCAGGCTGGTATAAATCTCCTGGCCTCAAGCAATCCTCCTGCCTCAGCTTCCCAAACTGCTGGGATGATCCACCATGCCTGGACTATTTTAACTCTCTTAGATGTACTATTTTAAGTTGTTAGAACAATTCAGGAATGCAGTTGTAAATTCAAGTTGTTGAGAATGTTAGAACTGGATGTAGCTATGCCTCAGTCTTATGGCCTTAGGCAAGTTTGGTCTCTGTGGCGATTTGTCTCCTCAACTATAAAATGATAAGATAGCCGGGCTCGGTAGCTCAGCCTGTAATCCCGCACCTTTGGGAGGCTGAGGTGAGTGGATTGCCTGAGCCCGCGGGCTCGAGACCCGCCTGGGCAACTTGGCGAGACCTCATCTCTACAGTAAATCAAAAATCAGCCGGGCGTGGTAGCGCGCGCCTGTAGTTCCAGCTACTCAGAAGGCTGAGGCGGAAGGATCGCCGGAGCCCAGCAGGTCGAGGCTGCGGTGGCTGGGAGTGGCCACTGCACTCCAGTCTGGGCGACAGAGTGAGACTCCAACTCAAAAAAAATAAAAAAATAAAAAATAAAAAAAAAATAAAATGATAAGATTAGATGCATGGTTTGGGAGCTGTATTTTACAGACCCTAGGGATCAGGTTTGTTTGTTTTTTTCCATATTGATATGTTGAGAAAAGGTCCCAAAAGCCTTTATACTAATAAAAGGTACATTATTATTTCCTTCCTCTGCCTCCTACCTACACTTAAAATTATACAGTAATTATATATCTATAAATTGGAATTGATTGCTTGAAGTATTGTTTCTAGCACCATCATTTAAAAAGTTAGAGTGATTTCATCTATTTACAATAAACGAAGGGACCTCTTTGACCTCAAACTCAGTATAGTTTGAGTTTATTGATTTTATGAATAGCTCTGGTGTTTATTTGATCAAGTCCATCAGTGTTTTCAAACACTGACAGTATTATATACTCATAAGTGCCTTCTTCACTATCTCTGTCTCCTTTAGAAATGTCTATTTTAAGTACATATTGAAATCACTTAGTCTCCTGATGACAGCATAGCTGTAGAAACTTCTGTGCCTCCTTCTCTGGTGGGGAGACTTCTTTTGTTATTTATCTTAGTATATATTGATTTATTTTCTTAACCCAGAGTATTTGATGATTAGTCTGCAGTAGTCTACACCTGACACATAACAGCTGCTTCCTCAAGCCACACATGTCCTACAACATCCTACTTCTTCAGACATTTAACTCTGGTAGTGTCCTTCTTAGCCACTTGAGTTGAAACCAAATAATTAGTCATAATGGTCAAAGTGGATAGTCTTAAAAAACAATACCTGCATACCGTAAATATTTTATTTTAACTTAGAGATTATAAACATATATTCATTTAACAGTCATCTTCTTTAAGGCCAAAGCTTTTATTTGTGTATAGATTCACTGATTTTGAGTTCCACATTTTCTGTCTTGACTAAATTACACCAGAGTGCATGCTGTGTCATTTCCAGCTATTTCTTTAAAGCAGACCAAATTCTCAGATCCTTTCAAACAGTATGGAAACAGAAACCTGTTTGATTTTTACATGTGTCTTGTTCATACCAATTTTGACAGCAGGTTTTAGCAACTTGCCTTTATTTAATGTTTCCAAAGCAGTCACTTTAGTTTTCATAGAGTAACAACCCTCTTTTTATATTTCACCTGTTTACCTAATAGTTTATTAAATAATATTAATTACACTAACAACTGGCATAAACAGATTCGGGGACAAATATAACGACTTGATAAAAATACTACTCATCTGGTGGGAGCAAAAATGCATGAGTGCCATAGAGAATAGCTCACTAGCAATAAGTATTCACTTGCCACAGCACTTGTGAGTGTGTTTACAGAAGGACTAGAGATCATTGGCTGACCTGGGGAAATGATTACATGAAGGTCAGTAAAGAGAGCATCTTTATTTTGTTCATAGCCTTTTTGCACAGCCTTGTTATCAGTTACCTCTTAAACAGTATACCATCTGGTGTAGTTAATTTTTCTCTTCTCTCTCCTCCTTAAGAATAAATCAAACTATTTCAGAGTTATCCATGCAGATTTTTAATACCTGCTTGTCCAACTGGAACTACTTATATTGATTAATTTGCAGTTTAAAATTCAGAGGGCTTTGCTGCTATCTCTAAGCATTTTGGAATTGGAATAGTCTGTGGTGGTATTTCACTTTTTAACATTCCTTATCTGAAAGTGTCATGTGACCTTTTTTTAATAAACAAGAAAATATTGGAAAAAGGGAAGGGAGAAAGAGAAGAAAGAAAAACAATCTCATGAGTATTTATCCCAACTCAATGAAGACAATCAGAAGCCTGAAAGAATGACAAACGTGTGCTTCAGGTATTTGAAAAACATTTTTTAATTGATTACAATGAAGGGAGGCAATTTGAGTCTCTTAGATGCCAAATTGTATTCGCTTGTTTAACACATTATCTCACATTTATACTTCATCCCCCAAAAATCTGGGAAATAAATATTATCATGAGCTTCCAGGTAAGGACACTGAGGTTCACAGAGCTAGATCACTGCACATGCTGTGACTACAAAGTGACAGAGTTGATTCTTGGGGCTTCAGGTCTATTTGTCTCTAAAGCTGATGCTCTTAAACACTTACATGGGCATCTTTAAAACAGGCGCTGTGGATCTACCTATATTGGTACTTTCTTAGTATGTTAGGGAGCATTTTACATAATCTTGTGGTACACTCTAAGCATTTTCCTAATCTGCAGTTCTATTATTTGAGTAAAGTTTAGAATAAAGGTGAAAAGGAACCCAGACATTCTGCTCCTCATCCTGAGACTAGGAATGCAGGGAAGAGTACAGAAATTCATATCCCTTGATCTATGGTGCTCTAAAGCCGTTAGCAGCTATAATTTTTGTTGTTACTGATAATATTTTCAGGTACTGTGCTAAGTACTTGAAAGTATTTTCTCATTTTACTTAATGAGGAATTTAAGAGGTTGTTATGTAAGTCAATCAAAGTCATATAACTAGTAAGTAGCAGAGATTAGATTAACAAGGAAATTTTGGAAGATAATTTACATGACGTTAGAGTGATATAGAAGTAGAAAAAGAATTTTTTAGAAACATGGGAAAAGGATCTCAAGACCTCTCTGGAATAGAACAATTACTAACATATCCCAGAAAAATTAAATGTCTACTGGGAGCATAGAAAATCATGACTGCTGATTTCTTCCAAAAGAGAATGTAGCCCATAGTCTTATAGCGCTATTCACTAAGCCATAGTGTACTACCTGGATGAAGTAAAGTAATGGAAGTCAATCTCTTTCTTCCCCTAATCAATGGCAGTTTTCCACCCTGCAGAAGAAATAGAACAAATATGGAGCAGAGAGAATGTGCAATGGGACCTGGACGAAAGATGTAGAAGGGATGATTAGAAAGGCATTTGGGGGAAAAAAATCACAGGACTATGGGTAAATGCTAGTAAGAGGAAAGGTAGTATTGGCCATGATTTATCTCTAATTGTACACTATATTTAACTACTTGCCCTCTTTAAAGCTAGAATCATTGCTTTCTTGAACTACTAATTTTATTAATTCAAAACCATTTGGACTTGTTTTAAGTGTATATATAAATTCATAAGAGTATGTGTGTGTTCTATTTAGAAGCAAAACCCTTGCTGTTTTACATATACAAGAGTATCTTTCAGAAGCTCAGTAAAAAACCTGAAAATAATTTTTCAGAGACATATTCTTTGTTTAGTATTTGCTTTAACATACTTCAGAAGAGGAGAGAGAAGGAGAGGAAGCAAAGCAAGTATGGCAGCATCTCAGTAATTGCTGACTCTGGGTGATAGGAGTATAAGTGTTCTTTGTACTAGTCTCTTATTTTGTGTAGGTTTGAAGTTTTCAGTAATGAAAACTTTTATTACATATTCTGCAATAAAGTAGCATAGCTAATTTTCTAGTGAAGACTCATTAGTAAACTTTCTGAGTGATGTTGATGGTGGGGATAAGAGTAGGATGATTCTATAAAAGACAGTATTAAAAACACAGCAGAGAATAAATGACCATGTGTCCTTTGATAGTAAAAAAAAAAAAAAGTGATCTAACCAAAAATAAAATTATAACAAAGCTTTTCTGATACTTCCACTCTTTTTTTTTTTTTTTTTTTTTTGAGTCAAGGTCTCACTGGAGTACAGTGGTACAATCATGGCTTACCATAGCCTTGACCTCCTGGGCTCCAGCAGTCTTTCTGCCTCAGCCTCCCAAGTAGCTGGGACTACAGGCCCACGCCACCGTGTCTAGCTAATTTTTTATATATATATATATATTTTGTAGAGACAAGGTTTCACTATGTTGCCTAGGCTGGTCTTGAACTCGTGGGCTCAAGTGATTCTCCTGCCTCGGTCTCCCAAAGTGCTGGGATTATAGGTATAAGCAACCATGCCCAGCCACCACTTTTAAAAAAGAATAACATTAACATTAAACATGAAAGGAGGAATCTATACAAATGACCTTAAACAGCTTTCAGATATCCTCCATGCCAGTGGTTCCCAACATGTATAAAGGCTATTAAAAAAAAAGGACTATATAAGTTCATATGTGAAATAAATATCTGTAGGCCAGAAAAACCCCAAAATATATCTGTATATATAAAACATATGTAACATGTGTATGTGTGTATATATATCTTTATATGTACTGATTTTCAATCATACGAGGCTGCTAAGTGTGATTAACAAAATAAAATTACTTCAAAAAAGATTTTTTAATTCACTGTTGTTTTTTGTCTTAATCTGCATTTTCTTAATGCATGGATACTGGATCTATAAATATTATCATATAGAAATCTCAGAAATAGTTTGTGTTTACTTTAAAGTTAAAAATGGTTTCTCTACACTTATGATGCCCTTCTCTTTCTATGTGTTATTGTGTGTTTGCAGGGGTTGGTGTGTGCTGGATTGGCTGACATGGCCAGACCTGCAGAAAAACTCAGCACAGCCCAATCCGCTGTTTTGATGGCTACAGGTAGATTCAATGAATATCGTCCACATTCCTTATAGAAAATAAATGATTTTGGTTTTGTTTTACATCAGTTTATTTAATGGTTTAGTGTTTGAGATACTTATATACATACACCCACAAAGTAATTAATGTTGTGTCTAAGAAGTTATTAAATTATGGATGGAAGAGACAGAGAAAGAATAAGCATCTGTATGGGTTTTTATTTTTCACGTTTTTGCCATGAGCATATTTTTAAAAGTAGAAAAAAATTATAGTTAATGTTCACTTGCCCTATGAAAATTCCCCTTTGGTGTAATAATTGAGTTCTTTTTATAACACTGAGTTATGGAAATGTGATTGATAACTCAGAGTGTAGCATCTCTTTGTCCTTCATCCTACATTATTGTTTTTATAAACTTATTTGTAATTATTTTACTTAATGCTAAATGTGCGGTTAAGTCATTATAGCAATAACTATGCTATTTTTAAAAGTTTTTTGTTTCAACAGGGCTTATTTGGTCAAGATACTCACTTGTAATTATTCCAAAGAATTGGAATCTGTTTGCTGTTAATTTCTTTGTGGGGACAGCAGGAGCCTCTCAGCTTTTTCGTATTTGGAGGTAAGCCTACCAAATATATATATTTTTAATCTGCTTCTAAAGCTACCCAGATGGCAATATTTTTTTTTTTAAGATTCGCATATTATACTAAGACAAGAATGTGCCTAAAGCAGAAATTTAAAACTTATAGAAAAGTCTGAGAGTTTACAAATAAGTTGAAAGCAGTTAAACAGTATGTGACCTAGTTATTTGATCTTATTCTTCATTGTCTAGACAGATAGCCTTTTCACATAGTCCCTCTGATTAAGATAACGTACAGTTAGCATTGACTTATTAATCATCAAATTATTAAATAAATAGTTTTATTTGATGATTAATAAGTTTATTATTTATTTAATAATTTTCTACGTGGACTTTATCACTCGTTTTCAGTTGGATATGAAGTGACTCTTAAATGTATAGTTATGCAATATTAGAAGTGATATTTAGGGCAACCGTTTTGGGTCCCCTCCCACTGTGGGAGCTTTTCTGTCCTCTCGATAAATCCTGCATTCTCACAAAAATAAAAATTAGAGAAGTGATATTTAGAGTGAGGTCATTGATTTCATTGGAAAGTATCCATGAGCACCACAAATTTTTTTAACTACGCAATAGTTAGTATTATTTGTCAGTGACTAATGATCAATATTTGAAATGAAGATCTTTTGAAAAATCCAGAAGGTATAATTGGCTTCATGGAGTAAGCTCCTTCCTTTGCTGATAGTATTCTCCATTCTGCTATAAGCTGGGAAGAATAGTAGAGGAAGCTCAGGGTGTTGTAGAAGGAAAGGCTCTGTGGTTACTTCTTTGGACTGAGAATTAAGGAATGGTCCTTAGTGTCTATAAACTTAAGTGTTTATAACTGGTTAACCCAGTAGCCTGCCTGCATCACAGAAGTATACTTTACTTTTAGTGATTAGACTAAAAGCAACCCATTCCCTATTGATTTTTTCTTAGGAAAGGTGCTTTGTGAGTATAAAGTAAAAAATTATTGATGCTAAATTGTATACATATGTTCACATTTGTCACATTCTTATATAGTTAAGAATGAAAATATTTATTAAGATAATACTTTTGCACAGAAAACTCTATGTCAATTAAGCTGTTAAAAAATTTTGGCAGTTGGGATCTTACTATCTGAAACCAGATGCAGATGAACTCACTGGGTCACTTTCCCTTCTGCCTGTCGCTACCTGTAGGCCTCCAGATGCAGATGAACTCACTGGGTCACTTTCCCTTCTGCTCTTTTCTGCAGGTGTGGGGTCTCCTAAGCCCCACTTGTCAGTCAAATTCATCGTAGCATTTAGATGCAATCACAAGCAATCCTCCTTTCTTGGTTCTCAGAAGTTTCCTTGACAAAAGGATTATATTTACAACTATCTGTCTAGCCACTTGACAGCCGACCAGGAAAGAAGAAATGGAGTATGCTTCCCATACTCTCCTTACCATAAATGTGTGTATTATTATTGATGGTTATTTTTCTTTCTGTTTTCTTTATAGATATAACCAAGAACTAAAGGCAAACAAGTAAAAGAGTTCCTGATCACCTGAACAATCTAGAGTGGACATAACCAGTGGGACCTAGTTTATTATTTGATGATTAATAAATCAGTGCTAACTGTGCTAACATTGGAAGGCCCAAAAATATCTAACTGTAACTGGTAGCTAGTGCTTGATTCAACAGAAAAATAAAGGAAACTTTTAATACAGTCTATCTTTACATGTGACTTAAGGAACTTATCCGTGAATATTAGTAACATTTTTCCAACCATTTGTCCATAATAAATCATACTTGTTCATACATGCCCCAGCCTCCTTCTGTTCTAGTCAGCCCACATGTGTACATAGAAGCACACACAACTTCAAGCTAGTTGAAAGATTAAATTTTCTGGTTATTTAGTGTAGGATGTAAGTAAAAGGAAATATTGCTGAAGAGGGTGAGAAATGGAGATGACTACCAAGATGACCTTAAACTATTTTAAATGTTTTAACTTGCCGTGAAGAATCTTGATGATTTTTTTGCATATTCTATGAAATTCTTTTACAGCTACAGAGTTTTAAATAGAATCTTTGTAAAGATTAATTGAGATAATGTTTTAACACAGTGCCTGGTCCATGATGAGTGTTAAATTTTTAAATTACACTCAGTAACTGATGTATAACGTAGCAGAAAAGGCTCTAGACTCAGACCTGAACTTGAATCTCAGCTCTATCACTTATATGCTGACACGTTAGGAAAGTACCTAGCAGTGTACCTGGGACATAGTAGGTTTTCTGTAAACGTTTGTAATCTTTGTCCCCATTGTGAGGATATACTGGGCATGGGTTACTCCACACTAGAAATTGTCATCAGTCTATTTGATTTGGGCTTTTTTCTAAAAGTGCTAGTAAAGCCAGTCCTCATTAGAACTATCGTCTGATGAATCAACAAAGCAAGTTATTTCAAAATTTGAAGAAATAAAAGATGAACTTTTTGAATAGTACTATAAGTGATGAAAATGTACCAGCAGTTGAGAATCTTTCACTTTATCATTTGTTCCTTAACAGTAGTCTATCTTTGAGGAGAAGGGATTAGAGAATTTGACATTGGCAAAAGGGAAGAGATTCTGAAGAGTCATGACTATTGCTTTCTTTTCATAAGCCAAAGCACTAAATTCATCTGTTGCCATGTGTGTGCACATATGTGTTTCCTAGGTTTATAGCATTTAGGAAAAACATATATTATGAAATATGGCATAGACACAAAAAGATTCATTAAAATGTATTTGTAGAATTGGTGTTTCACTTCCTTTCCTTTATTTTTATTTATTTTATTTATTTATTTTTTTTTTAGTTGGAGTCTCACTCTGTTGCCCAGACAGGAGTGCAGTGGCCGCTCCCGGCCACCACAGCCTGGACCTGCTGGGCTCCGGCAATCCTTCCACCTCAGCCTTCCAAGTAGCTGGAACTACAGGCGCGCACTACCACGCCCAGCTAATTTTTTGATTTATTGTAGAGATGAGGTCTCACCAAGTTGCCCAGGCGGGTCTCGAACCCGCGGGCTCAGGCCATCCACTCACCTCAG
>CAUYQG010053919.1:0-2500 GCA_963574415.1 Tarsius wallacei
ATATATATATATATATATATATATATATATATTTGAGTTGGAGTCTCACTCTGTCACCCAGACTGGAGTGCAGTGGCCGCTCCCGGCCACTGCAGCCTCGACCTGCTGGGCTCTGGCGATCCTTCCACCTCAGCCTTCCAAGTAGCTGGAACTACAGGTGCATGCTACCACACCCGGTTAATTTTCTGATTTATTGTAGAGATGAGGTCTCACCAAGTTGCCCAGGCGGGCCTCGAACCCGCGGGCTCAGGCAATCCACCACCAAACACATTAATGGCATCAATTATTGTATTTTATGTCATGGAATTTTTTTACACCAAATACACAGTATATTGAAGAATTTGCGAAAGTCCCCCATGTGAGTCAGTACTAACCATGAAAGGAGTAATCAGGACTGGTCCAGGAAAGAAAGAAAGAAATGAGAACTTTTAAACTTGTCTAATTCCCACCACAGCTGTTTGAGAAAAATTGAAATGAAAGATGCCAAAAAGGAATTTAGGAATTTTTTTAAGCTTAAAAAAAAAAAAGCCCACAAACTTATTATTGAATTGTCTGCTTATGATAGGCGCTGGAAGAGCCCCTTGTATCCACTCCACTGTACCTACATTTTAAATCGCTGTTTTCCTTTCTCTTACACTACAACAAGAGAAAGGAAATGCCTAGGCAAATAAACTCTGTTAAAATAACTTTACGGTTGTGACACAGTTTGACAAAAGCAAAGGAAATTCAGAGTCACTGCTCACATTCTATCCTCAGCTGATTCCAACAGTGGAAAATAAAATGCTTAAAAAAAAACACAATGGAACAAACTTGGGATAGGTTCAGTCTTAGAGGCAGGCTCCTTAAATCCTGAATCTCTGACTTCTCCACTTTCGAGTCCTTATAAAAGAGTTGCAATATAAATGTCCATATAAATCTTGCTAGAGTTTTTAAAAAGTATTTGGTTAAGTACTGCTTGCAAAATATGTGGACCTATTTTTTCTTTTTTTTAAGATCCTATGATTCTAACTCAAAGCAGTAACTTCTTGGAGGTCAATAACTACCCTGAGATATTTTTTAAATAATGGCTTCCTAGGATTAGGTAAGATATTAAACTTGCCTCATTCAAACAATCATGTAAGCAACAGGGGCATGTTGGGGAGGCTAAGGGGTGGAGGAGAAAGAGAAAGAGAGAGAAACATGTTGACCAAAATCCCATATTCACTTCTGCTATGCAAATTATAAACCTAACAGAGAGGTGATATATCATTTTTATTAAATTTACAATAGTGTTCACATAGAAGAGTATAAAGTTAATTCCCTCCCAGGAAGCATTTCTGAAAAATATAAATTGTATTTTGAGAGTTAATCAATTTGTTTTTTTCTCTTTTGGCATTTTAATTGAAGCCTACAAACTGTATGCTTCCTCAAAGTATCAGAAAGCGAATATCAGTTGTGCGGTTATAAAATCAACTCTTAATTTCCTTTCAATGAAGTAGCAGATAGTAAGCCTGTAAATTTTACCTATATAACTACGTAGTGCAGTGCTATAAATTCAAAACAGTGTGCAGGTTGGTGGAAATTGAGGTCCAGGCAGCAAGGCATGTCCATAAACTTTTCTCAGGTTATTGGAATAGAACGAATCAAAAGCGGTTCCTGGTTGTATGATATTCTCTTTTGATAGAGCAGACTGCTTGTTGTTAGCAATCCAAGTGCAGAGGTTAGTCAGAGCAGAATGTAATTTCTAGCAATCTGACAGACCTGCGGATTGAAGCGGCAGGTTTTCCCTTCCGATTTCAGGGAATTGCTTCTTACTGTGACAAATGATTAGCTGTTATCTCTGACTGAATTTGATTTCTACAAGCAGCTGAGTCAGGTAACTTTGCAGCGTTTGAGGGGGTTTTTTACAGGAAATGAAATCGGCTCCCTAGTCATATGTGGACCAAATGAAATCTTCTGTCAGGGCAAAATTGTGCTTTTGGTTAATTGGAGGCAGATTTAGCATAGAGGGTATGTGTGTGGCGATGTGTGTGCAGGGTGTACGTGTGTGTGTACGTGTGCATGTGTGATTATGTAGACAGGTACACCCATATGTGTACATTCACAGAGATGAGGGATCATTTCGTGGATTCTTTCCCAACTTTAAAAATTCTGGGTTCATACAAAATCCCTCCATTCTGAGTGGGATTGAAGCTTTTAGTATACACTGTAAGTGAGGATAGTCATGTGGGTATCAGAACGATGAGGCTTCACATAAGAACATCCTGCTTTCAAAAGAGTTTGAACTGCAATATTAATCAAAACACGATACTCACTAAGCATGGTTTTAACAAAAATGTTCTTCAAAGGGCAGCTGCTTTCAAAGCAAAAAGTTTAGGTAAAATAAGTTCTTCCTTGATCTCATCCAGGTTTGTGTGTATTTTCAGAATAGTGAGAGGTTCTAGTGATGGCAAGTGTCCTCTGGGTGACAAAAAAAATTTGGCATGGGAAATTCCAGGCTTACTTAGTGCTTCTTGTTCAC
>CAUYQG010053919.1:7500-10000 GCA_963574415.1 Tarsius wallacei
CATAAATGTCAAAAACCATAAAGTCTCTTTTTAGCGTGTACCTTGTGTGCACAGTTTGAAAAGTGTGAGGCAGCATTCAGGGAGATGTTGCATTTTGAGGTGAGACAGATGAAAAATGGAAAACTCAGTTTTATCACCTAGCTGTATGAGCTTTCAGTAAGGCCCTTGCCATCTTGAACTTTTCACTGCTTCTGTAGAATGGAATCCTACTGCCTACTTTAGTGTCTGAGATGCCCCCTTTCCACAGCAAGTGTCCCCAAACTCCTAAATTAGATGTTTTGTGCTTAAATGTCATGACCTTTCAATGCCCTCTGTTACTCTTTACCAAACTTAGAAACAGAGCACTGGCTCAGCATGACTACTGTAAGTTGTCATAGGATTCAGTTACCAAATGAAAGAAATATACAGAACCCACTGTCACCAAAAACTATCAATAGGCTTAGCAAATAATAATAACAATAATAATACCTAGCATTTCTTATTAATCACTTACTATATGCCAGTCATTAAGTACTTTACATCTAATCTTCACAGCCACCCAATGGATAGATATTACTCTTGCCCTCCGCTAAATAAAGAAGGACACTGAGGCAGATGAAATATCACAAGTTAGCAAGTTGGGGAGCTGGAATTCAAATTTCACAGCCTGACCCCAGAGCTACAGAAAAATAAAATGTATGCAAGAACTGTCCCTGCATCTAGTCCAAGGTTGTTTCCTCTCTTTGCATTTCCTTTTTGGAGTTGGCCCCTCAAGAAGGCCAAATGGGCCGTCAGAAGGGCATGTGAAACTGGAATCCCTTACTCAGTAACTAGCTAAGGGTCATCATGCTTCCAGGGAAAAAATGGCCTCAGCATGTTCAGGTGGTCTCGTGCCATGGTGCTTTTGTATGACTCATTAGTTTATCTTTCATTGAATATAAGTTGGAAGCATTTGGAGAGTTATAAGAAAATGTATTATTTTCTAGTCAAAAGTTCTAGTCATGAAGATGGGACAAGATGGGAGTAACTAGGGGACATGATAAGGAATAATAATAATAAAGAAGGAGCATTTTTGTTGGCCATAAACAAAAGGCAGTGATCAGAGAAAGAACATATATGGGCATGTTAGACATGTAAGAAATATCATAATACATTTTATGGGTAAGCTACTAAGAGACAGTTATACAAATTTTCTTCACTTTTTCATAGCTGCTCATTAATTATCCCAGTCATCTTTTCGTTGCATAAAGGAGAGGAGGCCAACACAAAATCCTCTTATTATATGGTAAAGGCTATCACTTGACCAGGTACTTAGCAACCAAAGAAATGCTTACATCTAAAACAGAATGGAGGTGTGAAGAGCTCGGGATATGACATTTGGAGAAATATGATGACATGTATCTGCCAAAGCACTCCAACTTTTATCACACTTTAAAATCAGTTTTCTTAAATTTGCAGTTATTAATTTTTGGTATGGTGCCTTATGAGTCATCAAACAAACTTGTATGTGGAAGTTTTTGAGAGAAGAATTGCTGAATAACTATTAAAATACCCTGGAATCTAGGAATACCCATAGTAAAGAGCACCAGGCACTGGGATGAATAATGGGTCTAAAGAGCCCAGGGTCTTGCTAAGATAAGATGATATATGCATGTAGCATGTCTGTGAAAACAGACCCCTGAAAACAAAAGGTGTATCTTTTCTACCCTAAGTTTGCCTGCTAGGATGGGAAAGGGGAGAAGAGAGGATAGGGAAGGAAGAGGGATGGGAGGGAGAAGAAGGAAGGAAGAGGGGAGGGAGTCAGCATCCATTAACTACTGTCAGAGTCTTCTGAAAGCATCATATGAATGTTTGGAAATGTTATTGCCCACTCAGTGCAAGTATGTTTAGTTGTGTTCTGAGACAGGTGGGCTAACTCTGAACTAGGGATTCCCAAGTTTAACTGCCTGTATGAAGGTTAGAACTTGAGCACTTAATCTCAAAAATAGAAGAAAGGGGAAGAAGGATGAAGGGAGATGACACTGCATAGAGTATCCCCACATGTGATACCTCCATCTGAAAGGCTTATGCAACAATGCGAATGAAAAGTCAAAGTATGGATACATTTTCAATTTACTTTTAAAGGGTTTGATTTAATAACTTTCTGAGCCTGAAAGCGTTGACACAGCAGAGCTTCCAGTAATTATAATTCTGAGATTCCCCAAAGTGGAAAGTCCTATGAATACTGCATAAAATGACAGTGAATGTACTACTCAGGTAAAGTTCTTTAGGAATTTTCTGTTTCTGTTTTCTATTTCTAAAAATTACTATTTTTGAAAAATGGGGATTTTTTTTGTTATTTTGTGGATGGTTGGGTGGCGTTTTTCTGTCTCAGTTGGGGGCTGTGAAGTGAGAGCTCTGGAAGGAGGAAGGACTCTTGGTTTGCAACTGAGAGCAAAAGGTACCACCTAGGCATCTTCTGTGAGGCTAGGGTGCTTCCTTTAGATTAATGTATATCCATCATCAGCTTAACTAAGCAGGT
>CAUYQG010053919.1:12500-14369 GCA_963574415.1 Tarsius wallacei
AATATAATTGAGAAATAATTAAATTGTACTATTAGAAAAGTCCAATAAAAATGGGACAACACAGGAAAATTTTGTCATTATTTCTGTTGCTACTATGTTACAATATTTTAAAGTGCTTTCTGTGTCATGCAATGTATGTGCATAAAAAAGGCAAGTGCTGATATTTTTCAAAACTTAAACTATATCAATATCAATGTTTTAGGTGCTGGGAAAAATAAAACTTAAATGTCTTTCTATTAAAACATACGTGCTTTGTAAGGAAAGGTAAATTTTTCACCAAAAAAAACCCAAAATGTCTTTACAAAATAAAAGTTTATGTATTGTAACTTGTCAAGCAATTTGAAATGTTGAATAAACATATCATTTGAATCTATATTTTACCTTTTTCAAAAATAGTAGATTAGGGGTTCCAGTTGACATTGATTAATTTATTTTGCAAAAAATATTTGAAGAATAAAGGAAGAGTGATTTCTTTTTCTTTGAAGTCTTAACATATCTGTATTCTTTGGCTTGAAAGTTGAATGGTCATTATAATACACAACATTCTTTTCCTGTGTTAATGAGTTACATTATAAAAAGTATATTCATGAAGTCATTATATAGATTCCAGGTACTTCTGACATTCTAAAACCAATTTTTAAAAATAATTTAACATTTTGATATTGCTTATATTGGAACTTCCTTCACTAAAACGATATATATACAACGGTGTATCCTCTTTGGGGGCTCAATACGAAAGCGATTTGTACAGCAATTCTATGATTTTCTACCATAATAAATTAAGAAAGGCAGGTCTTGGTAAAACTTTACAGTTGCATATGAATACCCATATTCAGGTCTTCACCTCCAAGACACATCCATTTTAATTTATGTGGTTGTTCTATCATCAAGGAAGATTTTGAACTTTTGAGGATTGGCCTTTATCTGCCCTAAACCTCTAACATTCCATTGTATCTTAATGAAACGGAGGTTCTGTTCTTTCTGCCCAGGGCTTCTGATAAGTGTTTGCAGACTATGTAAACTTCTGAATAATAACTTTCAGTAAGGCAGGAGTCTTAAACATCTTAGTATCATTTTGTGCAGCATTATTCTGCTCTTTATGATAATGTGTTATCAATACTTCATAAGATAACTTTAGCCAGAGAATGGATAAAATTTATAGTCACTTTCAAACTGCTCCCTTTTTTTTAGGGTGTTGGTCATAGATCTTGCAGCTGTCAGCCAATAGATAATCTTGATGAGTAAAATGAAGCTAACAGAGAAAAAGGTGGCTTATATCTAAAATACTTAGGAGAGACTTAGTAAATTATATCCAAAAGAATTAGGGAGTAAAAAAATTGTAAATGTATTTGTTTATAGTCAAAAATTGGCTGTAATTTCTCATCTGTTTGAGGAATTTTCCTTGCTACCTCAAAAAGTAAAAATTTACTCTTTTTTATTTTTTTGGAAAATGAATACTGGTATGATTAATTTGTGTTACCTGTTCCTTGAGCTAAAATAAAGAAGAAGCATATGATTTGGCCTTCTTTTCAGTGAAGGAAGGAAGTCCATTGAAATTACTGAACCAAACTGCATGTCCAAAATGAAAGCCCTTTGTGACTCAGATGAACACAGCAGTGCACTGTGACTATCTGACTTTTGCCACATCCAGGCTTAGGCCGCCAAGTGGCCAGGGTCAGCAAATTCCACTACCTGAAAATGACAGAAGGCGGAAGGAAAGGGGAGTTGGGGCCTAGGAAGAAGCAGTTCAAGCATACTAGGAAGAAGGTAGGAGAGCTTCTGTCTCTTTCTTCCTCTCTCTCTCCATCTCTCTCCCTCTGGCTCTGGGGGGGGGGGGGCGCGCCCCCCCCCGGCGCGCGGCGCGGCGCG
>CAUYQG010053920.1:0-14803 GCA_963574415.1 Tarsius wallacei
TGGAAGTTGGAACTGGCAACCAATTCCTGATCAGAACCCCAAGTGCCCATGCCATAAGTGATAAGATAGACAAGGGGGACCTCATTAAACTGACAAGTTTCAGCAAAGCCAAAGAAACCATCAAGAGAGCAGGGAGACAGCCCACAGACTTGGAAAAGATATTTGCCAACTCCGTGTCTGACAAAGTCCTAACATCTAGGATCTACAAGGAACTCAAATATGCTGAAAATAAAAAAAAAAACAAACAGTCCCATTACAAAGTAGGCAAAAGATATAAATAGATAGTTCTCAAAATAAGATGTATGAGTAGCCAATAGATACATTAAAAAATGTTCAGCCTCACTAGTCATCAAGGAGATGCAAATTAAAACTACTCTGAGATACCACCTAACTCCAGTCACAATGGCCATCGCCAATAACTCAAAAAATAACAATTGCTGGAGAGGATGTGGTGAAAAGGGAACACTTCTACACTGTTGATGGGATTGTCAACTAGTACAGCCTCTGTGGAAAACAGTGTGGCGATTTCTAAAAGTTCTAAAAATTGACCTTCAATATGACCCCATAATCCCCCTACTGGGAATATACCAGTAAGAACTCAAATCACTCTATAAAAAAGATACCTGAACATGTGTTTACTGCAGCATTGTTCACAATAGCAAGAACATGGAACCAACCATGCTGCTCATCAAAAGAGGACTGGATAAAAAAAATGTGGTACATATACACAATGGAATATTATGTAGACATAAAGAAGAACAAGATCATGAACTTCACAGCAAACTGGAAGGAATTAGAGTCTATAATACTGAGTGATCTTTCACAGAAGAAAAAAACTGAGTATCACATGTTCTCACTCATAAGTGGACCTTGAACAACTACTGTGATACTATAAGAAAAGGATTGATAATAGCGGGAAACTGCAAGGGGGGTGGCAGGGAGGTGAGATTGACAGTAGTGGAAATCTGCCTGGGGAAGAGGAGGCACATCTCATCAACAAGGGTACCTGCACAATGAATATTTGTATACCTAACCCTGAATTGTTCCCCACAATTTTAAAATAAAAAAAATTAAAGTTTAAAATAAATAAACAAATAAATAAATAAGATTGGTAGTAGCAGAACACTTCCAAGGGAGGGAGGGGGGAGTACATAACATCAATAAGGTTACCTCATCTCAAACCAGGCTAAGAGAGTATCAAAGGGAGGCCCAAACGTTAACTAGACAATGACCACTTATCTACCTAATCCTGAATTGTACCCCGCATCTTTAAAATAAAATAAGAAAAAATTAAAAATAAATAAATATACAATCCCAAGTTTAAAATAATAATAATAAATGCAAGGAGGTAAAGAAGCCAAATCAGTGTGAGGTTTGAAAGTCCTAATCTCAGCCTGTTCCCAAGGGATGTTCTGGAATGAAAATTATACCAAAGGATACAGTCCTACTGCAAGCAAGGAAGCTGGGCTTTCACACTTTTGCACTCATGCCATAGCATGAAGCAAACCCCCAGGCTCTTTGTAGATAAAACATATTTCCAATGGCCAAAGGACAGTATCATAAAGAAAGGTATTACAGACCTTTGGAAGCAAACTTACATTGGAGCTGGAAATGGACTCAAAGAGCAAGCCACATTCAAAAGCACCTGAGTAAGAGCCAATAGCAGCCACTACACATTTGCTGCATGTGAACTTATTTCCAAAGATGTACTTTTTCCAAAAATATAGCCATATATGTTGAGATCACAAACAATTGTCATCAAAACTTCTAGAAAATTATAAATATAAAAAACAAGCAGTATTTTAATAGATCAATCCTCATCAATCAAATCAAAGAATTGAATTTCATTTTCTCTAAAATCGCCTTAAAAGAGTTGTCTGCCCTAGCAGCGTCTGTGTGTTGCCTGTAGACCTGTTCCAGTTCTTGAACTGTGATTACCATTCTAAAAAGAGAAGAAAAACTATTGAGAGTAAGCTATTAGAAATAATTACAACTATGTTTAATATAAGTCGGTGTATCAGTTGAATCAAATAAAAAATAGGACTTTATTTTCCATGTATTTGGTTTTTATTTCATTTTTTCCAGTAATGTATTTTTGATTGTATTTTACAGAAATATTGTTCCGCAACAGATCAAAAAATAAAAAAGCTTGTCCTCAAGCTTTTTTTTACAAGGCAATTTGAATAGCACTCTTATACTATCCAACTTTAATTTCTCTCCTCCTATTTTTTATTAAGCCCATTTCCAATATGAATTTTACCTTTTGTATTAGTTTTCTAGGGCTGTCATAACAAAATACCAAAACAGTGGGTAGCTTAAAACAACAAAAATTTATCCTTTTATAGTTTTTGAGTCTAGAAGCTTGAAATTAAGTTTCAGTAGGGCTCAGCTTCCTCTAAGGTCTCTAGGGGACAATTCTTCCTAGCCTCTTCCAGCCTTTGGTGGTCCATCACTACTTGGCTTACAGCAGCATAACTCCAGTCTCTGCCTCTGTCTTCCTATGGCCTTCATCTTTGGGTATTCCTGTGTTATTTTCTCTTCTTGTAATGGTACTTTCTTTGAATTTAAAGCCCACTCTAATCCAATATGGTTTCATCTTGATCCTTAACTAATCATATTTTGAAGAGTTCATTTCTAAATAAGATCACTTTCTGAGGCTTCAGTGGACATTCATTTTAGAGGAACACTGTCCTACCCATCGAACTTTCTCAATTATCCTAGTTGCACTTGTCCACACTGCCACAATAACCTTCACATTGCTAAATCTATTAGTCAATTCTTAGTCTTTAGCTTACTTGACTTATACAGAGCATGGTTTCCACGACAATTCTATTTTGAAAATGTTGCTCAACCTGGGGATTAATTTAACTTTCAGAACAAAGTAACAAATTATATGGTCTGCTAACTTTAAGCAAAATCTGACATAGCTTATCATTACCTTCTATTTTGCCTCCTTCTTCCTACCCTCTTGGAATTGATTTGCCTATGTTTAGTTATTATTTTATTTTCTCTTTTCTATGTATACATTCTTTCATAACCTCATAAATCCATGTTTTTAAATATCCCTCTAGGCCCACAACTTTCAAATTTATACATTCTAATTGGTGTCTCTTGAACTCTGGATTTGTAAATACAACCGATTAGAAAACTAAATTTTGTTAAAAATTGAGTCTCTGCCTTCTTCACAATTCCGTTCAACCTATAACTTTCTCCATTTCAGTAGTGAAATGACCAGCATTTTATGTATAAAAAGAATGGTTAAAATAGATCTTAGTGATGTTACATTTTAATATAGACTTGAATAATATGAGGGAGTTCATCACACTTATGAAACACTTGTGTTTCTAACAATACCACAACTATTACCAAAGCCTGAATGAGAAGAATATTCTTTGTGTGCTTGGAATATCAATATGACTGGAACAGAATGGATAAAGAAAGAAAAGTAACAGAGAGAAACACATAATAAACTGTCTTTTAGCCTATTATAAAGGGTTTTGACTTTTACTCAGAACCATTTTAGCATTATTAAATATTTTTTTCTGGGGAAGGGATAAACTTCGTTAATAAAGTATAATATATACAGTTAATTGCAAAAGTCATAATGACAGACATTAATACATTCCCATACACTAAATATACCTGTGTTACCAGCACCCATATAAAACAGAATATTATCAACATTCCATAATTTCCACTTAGCTCCCATTCCAGCCATTAGCCTCACCCCATAACCCTAAGAGTGAAAACTATCCTGATCACTAATACTGTAAATATATGAATAAAGATAAATGTAATGAATGATAGATTAAATATGGATAAGTGGTAACATATAGTGTGTACTCTATTGAGTCTGACTTCTATGACTCAACTTGGTCAGACATTGAGGGAATAAACAAGTACTCTCAGGAAGAGTAGAAGAGAAGTGAATTAAACAAGAAAGTTTCTGGTGGTGATAAAAACATTCTGTACCCTGATTATGACAGTGGTTATAGGATGGTTTACATTTGTTAACTCTTAGAACTGTACATTTAAAAAGAATCAATTTTATCAAATGTAAATTATACCTCAGCAAGTCTATCTTTAAGTATAAAATGCAAACTAGACTGGATGTGCATTAATAAACTAAGATAGCTTTAAAAATCCAGCAGCAAAAGTTTTTTTTAAAAAAATTTTTCTGTTTTACTATTTATGTTCACGAAATATTGTCTTTTTATCAATTATTTTATGTAACTTGAATTTAACTTTCAGAGTAATTTCTGATGCTTCTTATATAAACTCCTAATTGGCTCAGTTAATGACTATTTTCCTATTTGTTTAGAGGATTTTACTTCAAAAATGAGTAGATAGGTTTCCTGTTCCAATCAGCTTCATCTTAAGGGGGTTACAAACATATAAAATGGATGTCCAGTATTGCTTCCTAAATGAAAGGCTGTGAATAAGATCATTTACCTAGAAACTGTTTTCAGCATTGGAGGCACTGGAATTAACATGTTCAGTACACTAATGGATTTTTAAATTGCACTATTTCCTTTAATAAAACAGATTAAGGTGAAGATTTAGCTAACTGCCTTTTATTTTGTAAAAGCATAAGGCTTTTTCTATTAACATTCTTCCTCAAAATTTGCAGATCCTTTCCATTGATTTTAACTACAGAAGTTTGATTGATAAAGCTCTTGAATTTTCTGTAAAATAATAAGAGTATTGAGTCACTATGTAAAATGCTGAAAGTTTGAACCTAGGTATTTGAAGTATTACAGAGAAATAAAATCAGCTCAGTCTCAGATATGATCTATTAATAGACAAATTTAAATTTATTCAAATTCATTAAATACTGTACACATAATTCCTCAAAAATCAGCAAAAAGTTATTTCTAATTTTGATTAATGAATAATTGAGAAAGAGTATATTTTGAGACCTTAGTTTTTCACTTTAATTTTTTTTTTTTTTTAGGGAAAAGCCTTATTCATTTGTAATCTGTAATCTTCTACAGCAAGGGATTGAAAATAATATATATATATGTGTGTATATATATATATATATATTTATAATTGCCAAGTGCTATTATTTATGCAAGACAAGAATAAATAAGTTTAAATTATATTTTTTTTGGCTATTCAACAAACACGATTTAAACTTATGCTCAGCACAAGGTGCTGTGCTGGCAATAGCAGGCACAGTTCCTGCCTTCCCATAGGATGAATCTAGTGGGAGTGACTGATAACTATGTCACTATACAAATTGAAATTCAATGTGCTGTAGGAGTGCAGAAGATGAAGCAATCAATTCTGACTTAGTGAGTAAAGGAAGACTTTTGAACTGGGTCTTAAAATATGAGTGGGATCTCAGACGGAGGAATAAAAGAAAAGTATTTTAGATGGAGGTAAAACTATAAACAAAAAATAAATTTTTAGGCATACTGCGGGAAAGGAAAATAATCCAATGTGGTTCACATGAACTATATAGACATGTAGGATGAAATTTGTTACCTACGGAAAATTTAGGTGATAAAATGAAAAGCACTAAGCCTCTTTATTGTTAGTTGCCCTTCCACTTGTGATCTACCTTCTCCATTAGATCCTGTCTCCATTAGGGAAGAAGTAATTTTTATCTTTTTTAACACCTTATCACCAGAGTCTAGCACACAGTCTTGCACATATTAGACAATTATGATTTATAAATACAATATAAGTGTTATTAAAGACATAAGTTAATACTGTATTAAGGATATCCATAGCTACGTATACCAAATATAAAATATTGAAGAAAACAAAAAGAAATAAACACTTTTCAAGAAAGAAGTGATATGACTGAAGCCATACTTCAAAAATATTAATTAAGGCTTATAAAATAGATTTACTAGTAATCAGGAGAATTTTAAGATAGGGAGATCAGTCAGAATATATTGTAATATATGTATCTGACAAATTATGAAGCTGTGAAAAAATGAGGACTACAAAAATTAAAATGTTCTTTGATGTAGAATCAATAGAATAGGGAATGCAATATTATATGAGGGTTGAGAAGTTATATGTCAATGACACTGAAGGCAACATTAATTGAAGATGAAACCAAAGAAATGAGCACATTTGGGCAAACCATTAGGTCACTTCAGAAGATTTAAGTCAAAAGTAAAATAAAGGAGGTCAAAAAAGAATATAAGAACACCTCAATTACTAAGTAATTAGTTGAAAAAAAATTTCACGATAAGCTATTGCACATCAAACAAAAAATTTGAAAATTCTTTTATGAGAATTATATATAATCTTAAAGTAGAATTTAAAAACCAGTATTTTAGCATTCTTGTTTTTGTTTTGTATGTTTTATAATTATATAAAATCAACAAGATAGTAATAATGAAAGCAGATTTTACTTTCAGAATAAAGTTCTTTACTGGGTACTTTATCTTTCAATATCATAGTCCTGTAGCAAAGTGTCTTTTATAATTATTGCCATGAACTTTGTGTTTCTTTATATCAGGTGTTTTCAAAGTGTAATCCCTAGGGCAGCGTTATCAAGATATTCTGGTAAGTTATGAGAAATTCAAACTCCTAAGCCCTGACTTGAACTAATTTGAGTTGATTGCTATACAATAAGTTCCCTACATACAAATCTTCGAGTTGCAAACTTTCAAAGATGCTATTACGCATTTCTTGCACCCTCTACAAGTGGTTGTAATTTTGTATTTTTTTACTGTACAGTACTATACACAGTAGAGTAGTACAGCATCTTTATTTCAAGCCCAGAATGTTAGAAGCAAGTATAAAAGTAGCAGTAATGCAGCTGGCACTGTATAGCCGAATATGTTAGCTGTGTACCTGGGTTAATTTTGTTGGATTTACAAACAAATAAGACTTACAAATATAATCTCTAAATGGAACTCATTTGTATGTAGCAGACTTACAGTACATGGTGTGAGATAGGGATCCAGCTTTATTTTTTGCAACTATGTCCAATTTTCCCAGGAGCATTTTAAAAATGATGATTCTTTCCCTACTGAAAGATCTCAACACTCTTGCAATAACAACAAAAAAAATCAACTGATTGTGGATATTTAAGTTGATTTCTGGAAATTCTATTTTGTTAAAGAGATTTATATTTCTATCCTTATATCAGTAGCATACTGTTTTGGTTGTTCAGATTTGTAGAAAGTTTGAAATCAGAAATTGTGAGGCCTCCAACTTTTATTAGGTTATTTAAGAGTGTTTTGTCTATTCAGGATACCTTGAAATTCCACATGAATTTTAGGAATGATCTTTGAATTTGGCAATAAATGAATGAATGAATAAATAAATAAATAAACAAATAATATCAGTAGATTTCCTTGGTTAGTATTGCCATCTTAACAACATTAAAATTTCCATTTGTTAAGGTATTTCCATTTGTTTAGACACTATTTTTTGAAAATTTTTATCTTAAAGATGTGAGGTACAATTCAGGGTTAGATATACAAACTTCAATTACGTAGGTACCCTTGTTGATGAGGTGTGGCCCTCCCTCCCCTAACAGTTTCCCTCAACTGTCAATACCACCGCCCTTTCTCTGACAATTTCTCACTATTGCCAATCCCTTTCTTTTTTTTTTTTTTGAGTTGGAGTCTCACTCTGTCGCCCAGACTGGAGTGCAGTGGCCACTTCCGGCCACCGCAGCCTCGACCTGCTGGGCTCCAGCTATCCTTCCGCCTCAGCCTTCCAAGTAGCCGGAACTACAGGTGTGTGCTACCACGCCCGGCTAATTTTTTTGATTTATTGTAGAGATAAGGTTTCGCCTGCCCAGGCGGGTCTCGAACCCGCGGGCTCAGGCAATCCACTCACCTCAGCCTCCCAAGGCGCGGGATTACAGGTTGAGCCACCGAGCCCGGCTGCCAATCCCTTTCTTATAGTATTATGATAATTGTTCAAGGTCCACTTTTGATTGAGAACATATGGTACTCTGTTCTTTGTTTCTATGATAGATCACTGAGTATGACTGACTCTAAATCCATCCAAGTTGCTGTGAAGTCCAATAAACATACGTGTGCATTTATCTTTTTTGTAGAATGATATCAGTTCCTCTGGGAATATTCCCAATAGGGGAACTGCTGGGTTATATGAAAGGTCAATTTCTAGTTTTTCAGAAACTGCCACACTGTCTTCCAAAGAGGTTGAACTTGTTTGCATTCCCACCAGCAGTATAGAAGCATTCCTTTTTCTCTGCATCCTCACCAGCATCTTTTCTTGTTTGTTTTATTAATTATGGCTATTCTTACTGGAGTTGGGTGGTATCTCATTGTGGTTTTGATTTGCATTCTCTGATGATTAGTGAGGCTGAGCACTTTTTCATGTATCTGTTGGCTGTCCATATCAAGAAGACACAAGCAAATTGAAAAATATTCCATGCTCATAGATAGGAAGAATCAATATTGTTAAAGTGTCCATCCTACAAAAGGCTATCTACAGATTCATCGCAATACCCATTAAGGTACCAAAATCATTCTTCTCAGACCTGGAAATAACAATACAGAAATTCATGTGGAAACATAAATGACCATGAATAGCCAAAATAATCCTTAACAAAAGAAACAAAGCAGGAGGAATCACAATTCCAGACTTCAAATTTTACTATAAGGCTACAGTAATCAAAACAGCCTGGTATTGGTACAAGAACAGTCACATAGACCAGTAGAACAGGATAGAGGTTCTGGAAGCAATGTCTCAATTTCTCAACCAACTCATCTTTAACAAAGCCTCCAACAGCAACCACTGGGGAGAAGAGAACCTATTCAGTAAATGGTGCTGGGAAAACTGACTGATCACATGCAAAAGATTGAAAAAGGACCCGTATCGTATCTATCACCATGCACAAAAATCAAATCTAAATGGATAAAAGACCTAAACGCAAAACCTCAAAATATAGGAATCTTAGGAAATGTAGGAGACACCCTTATAGAAGTTGGAACTGGCAACCAATTCCTGTTCAGAACCCTAAGTGCCCATATCATAAGAAATAAGTTAGACAAGTGGGACCTCATCAAACTGACAAGCTTCTGCAAAGCAGAATAAACCATCAAGAGAGCAGGGAGACAGCCCACAGAACGGGAAAAAATATCTGCCAACTCTATATCTAACAAGGGCTTAAAATATGAGATCTACAAATAACTCAAATGTGCTGAAAGGAAAAAAACAAACAGCCCCAATACAAAGTGGACAAAAGACATGAATAAACACTCCTCAAAAAAAGACATATGGGCAGTCAATAGAAATGTTTTCATGTATTTCAGCAATGTGTTTTGTTATATTGTATTTTTTGTTAATTTTTCTTTTAAAGTGTACAGTTCTCACACTTTTTATCGCTTAAATTTATTTCTAAATATTTTATTATTTTTGATGCTATTTTAGATGTCACTTTTATTTTTATTTCAGATAATTCATTGCTAGCATAAATAGGTATACAACTAACTTTTGTGTTTAGGTCTTGTATCCTGCAACTTTGCTGAGTTTATATTTGCTCTAACCGTTTTTTGTGAAGTCTTACAACTTATATATATAAATTCATATGGAAACATAAATGACCATGAATAGCCAAAATATTAGACACCAGCAGTGTAGAAGCATTCCTTTTTTATTTTTATCTTTTTTTCCAATTTGGATGAATTTTGTTTCTTTTGTTCTTGCCTAATTGCTTTAATTAGATCTTCCAATGTTGAATAAAAGTGGTGAAAGTGGGCATTTATATCTTGTCCCTAATCTTAAAGGAAAAGTTTAAAGCTTTTCAAGAGTAAGTATGATGCTTGCTGTGGGTTCTTTATAAATATATTTTATTCTGTTGAGAAATTTCTCTTCCATTCCTAGTTTGTGATGCATTTTGATCACTCAGCCAAAATATTTAAACTTTCTTTACTAGAGAATTTTTTTTTATGTTCTTCTATTTTCTGTATGTGGGATGAAAAGATTGGATAGAGCTGAAAATAAATAGAAGATTTTCATTCTTTTAGTTGGAATAAGGTCTTGCAAGATCTTTTTCTCCTGGAAAATAACACTTTGTTATGGAAAAGACTCTGGTGTATTTAAAAATAATTATTTTCTTTCTTTGTTGCCAGAACAGTGAAGAAATCTTTTTCAGTTCCTTACTATGAGAATTTTAAAAAGTTCCTAGATGTAAATCTTATGAAAGTTGCCTCCCCACCATGATTGCAACTATTAAAGTATGTCCCACTATCATGTTGTACTTACTCAGCCTCCAGTATTTCGTTCTAATTATCATGGAATTCTTTCTACCAGTTTATGGCTCCAAGGACTTTCATTTCAGTTAACCATATTCAATTGTGTCACTCTGGACATACTTGGCTCTCCTCATTTTGGTGTGGCAATTTACCATGCATTCTTAGTTCTTCAATCGATTGAACAAAATTCATTAATTTTTACTTTGCCCAGCTCTTTCCAGCATTTTATGTGCCAAAACTGAAGCTAGAATTCTCTCCAGTGTATTTTTTATCTTACACATTATAGTTTTCATCTCTAAAAGTTCAATTTTAGTGACTTCTATATAATCCATGTCTTTATTAAATTTTCAAACATGTAAAATACACCTATAATAATGTTTTAAATATCATTGTCTGCTTATTTTAAGATCTGTAATATTCCTGTGTTGGTCTGGATTACCTTATTTTTCTTTTTATTTTAGGTCACATTTTCTTGCTTCTTTTGGGGGGATCTCATTTTTTATTGAATGACAGACATTATGAATTTTACTTTGCTACATGACAAGTCATTTTTTATACTTCTATAAATATTTTTAAATATTTTTCTAGGAGTACAAGTTTCTTGGAAACATTTTGATCTTTTGGGGTATTTATTTTAAGATTTGCTAATGGGAACAGAGCAGTGTTTAGTCTAGAAAAACATATTTCAATCTTGTGGGAACACAGGACACTGTTACAAATAATCATATCAAGTAGTTTCTTTGTTCATGTCCTAATCAATACTCAGTTGAATAGCAAAGGGGAATTCAATGCAAGTTTCTTGGGTTTCCTCTCTGTATAGCATTATCTTCTCTAATACTTATTCTATGCAGATACTTAGCACCATTTCCTCAAAGTTATTTCACCAGACTCTTCCTGAACTCCTTTTTTCTGGCTGTATTTTAGAAACTCTCTCATGGCAATAAACTGAGGCAATCTTAGCAATTGCTTTGGTTTTTCTTTTTCTTTTTTTTTTTTTTTGAGTTGGAGTCTTACTCTGTCACCCAGACTGGAGTGCAGTGACCGCTCCCGGCCACCTCAGCCTCGACCTGCTGGGCTCCGGCGATCCTTCCGCCTCAGCCTTCCAAGTAGCTGGAACTACAGGCGTGCGCTACCACGCCTGGCTAAAGCTTTAGTTTTTCTTACCTATCTCTCAGAGAACACAAATTGCCTTAATCTAGTACCTTAAAATCTTCTGTTTTATATATTCTGTTTCAGGTAGAAGAAAAAAATTTAAATTCTGTTATTATTTCTATCTTAGCTGGAAACAAAAGTTCCCATAATAACTTTTTGAAATATGCCATATGCATATCTTCAACCTATCATTTCTGGAAAATAATAGCCCAAATCAATTTCATTTGTGATATATATTATTCACATTTTAGAGGAAAAAAGTGTGTGAATCTGTATGTGTAACAGAGATATCCTTTCCTTCTTATATCTTGAAGCACAGGAAAAAAAGAAAATCTTGCCTTATTTGATAATAAAATTATAAACATTCAAGGGGGTTACTAGGCAAAATTCCAGCAGTACAGCCAAAGCCTATTTAGGTGAGGAAGATCATAAAATTTAGATCTGGATTGGTTGATACGGTATCTATTCATAATGCATTTTCTCATGTCATTGTGGTGTTCTGCTATAGATAATAGTTTCTCTTATAGTTCCTGGTATATAACTCCCATAAGCCTTGTTACAGTATTTTATTACAATAATGGATGTGTTAGGCCTCAGGAACAAAGCTCAGAAATAGAATCTCTGTGACCTTCTCCTGCCCTTTTATCACCTGCCCCAAGGAAGGAGTCTGTTCTTCCCTGGCCTTTCTGAATGTCATCTTAAGACCCTCCCGAGACAATGTCTCACCCAATACACTGGAGGAAGAAATACTGATGTCATGAAGATTCCATAAAAATCCAAGAGAACTGGGTTCAGGGAGCTTCAGAATAGCTGAACATGTAGAGGTTCCTAGAAGGTGGCTCATCCAGGGAGATCATGGATGTTCTACAATCCTTCCCCTATATGTCACCCTATGCATCACTTTATCTGTATCTTTTGTAATATCCTTTGTAATAAACTGGTAAATGTAAGTTTCTCTCAGTCTGTGAGTCAGCAATTGAACCAAAGGATGGACTCATGGGAACTCCAACTTGAAGCTAGTCATCAGAAGTTCCACAGGCTCTAATTTGTGACTGGAATGTGAAGGAGGGGTAACTTTGTAGAACTGAGCTCTCCTTCTGTGGGATGTGACACTATCTCTAGGTAGATAGTGTTGGAGTTGAATTGAAGGACATCCAGCTACTGTCTGCTGCTTGGTGGTTGGAAGAAACCCCTACATTTGTTTATAGAAATCCTCTGTGTAGATGGTGTGAGAGATGAGGAAAAAAAACTTGGTTTGGGAAAGTTTCCCTAAAGGAGACATCAATTTAGGTTTTAATTAAATTATTGCTATCATTTTACTCTGTAGAATACAAAAGAAGTAATCTGTTTCATTTCTAGGGCAAAATAATATTTCCTGGCCCAGAAGACTTTCTTTGGAGGTTATGGATTGATTTATTTATCATCTATCTATTTATCTATCTATCTATCTATCTTTTATCTATTACACACTTATATTTTATGTCAAAATAAATTATATCTAATATATGTATATAAAAGCATATTTTAGTATATATAGTGAATACAAAATATATTCATATATCCCTTAACACTGAAAACGAAATACATTACCAATTTGTAATTCCCGGTCAATATAGCTTTATTTCTTTCAAGAAGATCCCACTAAATGAAAGGAGGCTTTCCTGATTCCACCACTAAGAGGCTCACAGGGAGAATCCATACTTCCCATCCACAGCAATCTGAATAATGTGGATTTAGAGGTCCTAGTTCTCAGAGAGGAGATTCTTCCATTAAGAGAAAAAACAAGTCTGGTAAGATGGCGACTGCATAGGTGGAATTGTGAGATTCTCCGAACGTGAGTTCCCAAAAAGACTCTTGCTTTCCTTCCCCCACCCCCCTGCCCACTGCCAGCCACACTGGTGTGAGGCCCGGGGACCCTCGGTCCCACACAGGGCCGGATATTGCGGCACCCAGCTGCCCCTGCTCCACTATACCTGACTCCTGCGAGTGCAGGAGTCTTGGATCTCGGCTCCCTCCATGGCTACATCGTCTCACCCAGACCAAGCTGCCAGTCAACCAGGGGGGCTCTGAGCACCCGCCCCTCAGAGATACCGACTCCATTTCTGGCTGAAATACCCTGTGAGTGATCCAGGGCCACTCTCTCCACTCACCGCCTGCCCTTTGGAGTTTTGGAACTCTGACGCTCTGGAGCTCTGGGCCCACCCTGGCTGAGGCACTCAGCGTGTGACCCCTTGCTTGTGTAAGGGAACAGCATATCTTGAGGAGGTGCTGATTGTGGGCTCTCCACTCTGGAGGAGGGAACTACCGACCCCCTCCTCCACCCCAGCCCACTGGTGATGCCCCAGATTCAGCGCCCAGCTGTGCAGCTGATCCCCGGTGCCTCCCACGCCACCATAGTCCATCATAGTGGATTGCCCAGGGACCCAGATGAGCAGAGAGAAAGGATCCACAAAAGTGAAACTGCCACCTCTGCCATTCTCCAGGCAGAGATTTGCATAGCCCCGCCCACCTATGAGCAGTCTCCACCTTGGTTCCTAAGGTAATTTTCCTTGCATGTTTTTTTCACTTCTCTGTGGCATTGTGTCTCTTTTTCACCTGTTAGTTGGTATGTATGTCTGTTTTCCCTCTTACCCTTCTCTATTTCTAACGTCCTATTGACCCCCCCCTTCCTCCATTATTTTCCTCTTTTGTACCTCCTTTTGTTCCAGGGACTAAACCTACATTCCAATGCAAAGACAGATTGTAAGGCAGTGGGAAATAGGTTCCAGTGGGCTCATACACTGGTTGGTGGATGCTGAAATCAGCATATAGATACAGAATCACAGCTTCCCCCTCAATTAAACCTCAAAACTGCACAAAGTACAGCCCGCAGCCCACACTCCAACCTCAAAAGTGAACAAAGCTAGAGGACCCTCATAAGGAAGAACAGGAGATTGCACAAGCAAAGCAAAAGCAACCCCACCTTCCCTGAAAAACAGAATTAAAGAAGGGGAAGGAAAGTGGGAAAGAGAGAGAAACCGGAATAAATGAAGAAAAACCAAAAGAAGAATATGGGTCTCTCCCAGACCGCTGGGAGGGCAGACACTGAGAAAACTGACTTCAGAATGCAAACAATGAAGAGCCCCCAAAATGACTGGTCTCAAACTACAAATATAGATATCAAAACATTAATGGAGAGATTAAAAAGAATTGAGGAGAGTCAAGAAGAAACTAGGAGGGAGCTGATAACTGAGATAACAGCAATAAAGAATACTGTGAGTGAAATAAGTAACAGAGAGACGAACATGGAAAGCAGAATTACCCAAGCAGAAGAAAGAATCTCAGAGCTTGAAGTAGTCGCTCATCTCTTGAAGGTTTTGTTCTGCCTTTTTGAGCTTGCTTTCTGTGTTTTTGACAGTTTGGATTAGTTCTATATTTTGGTCTTCAAGCTCTGAGATTCTTTCTTCTGC
>CAUYQG010053921.1:0-10350 GCA_963574415.1 Tarsius wallacei
GCGCCTGTAGTTCCAGCTACTTGGAAGGCTGAGGCGGAAGGATCGCTGGAGCCCAGCAGGTCGAGGCTGCGGTGGCTGGGAGCAGCCACTGCACTCCAGTCTGGGCGACAGAGTGAGACTCCGACTCAAAAACAAAACAAAACAAAACAAAACAAAAAAAATAAAGTAATTACTGATAAAGATAAACTTATTTCTGTCATTTTGCTTTTGTTTTCTATATGCCTTATCGCTGTTTTGTCCCTCATTTCTTATATTACTGTCCTCTATATTTAGTTAAATTTTTTGTAGTGAAACATTTAAATTCCTTTCTCATTTTCTTTTGTATATATTTTGTGGCTATTTTCTTTGGTTACCATGGGGATCACATTTAACATCCTAAAGTTATAACACTCGAACTTGAATTTATACCCACTTAATTTCAATAAAATATAGAAACTCCTCTCCTTTAACAGCTTTGCCTCCACCCCTTTAAATTGTTGATGTCACAAAACATCTGTATATATTGTATATCCAAAAACATAACAAATGTTTTTTAAATTCATTGGTCTGTTAAATTAAAATATTTTGAAAACAAAATGTGGATCATAAACCAAAGTTACAATAATACTGTCTTTTAGACTAATAACTGTATTTTTAAAATGTATTAGTCTCTTACGTCATGTTGAATATAAAAACCAGGCCATTGCCTTGCTAAGCTATGGTGTGGCCATGTGCTCTTTGAGCTATGGCCAGGCCATGTTTTCTTGAGCTTTGGCTCCCTTCCCTACCTTGGGGAGATGAATCTTTTCTTTCTCTCTCTCTCTCTAATTTACTTTCTAAATAAACTATATTCTCTTTTAAAAAAAAAAACTGGAGTTATAAACTGTTGTTACAATAATACTAGTAACAATACTAGTAATAATACTAGTTTTATATTTGCCCATATTCTTACCTTTATTGAGATCTTTGTTTCTTCATATGGCTTCAAGCTACTGTCTCCTAACTACCCACCCAACCTAGTTCCAAAGCCACTTTGACATTTTCAGGTATCTGCATAGCAATATTTCACTCCTGGAACCAATTTTTTTCTTAGTTTGTGCTGTCCTGCATGTATAGTGGTAATGAAGTCCCTTAGCCTTTGTTGATCTGGTAATGTTTTAATTTCTCCTTCACTTTGGAAGGACAGTTTTGCTAGATATAGGATTCTTGGTTGCTCTTTTTTTTTCCTTTTAGCATACTGAATATACTAAAGAAAAGTAAACAGAGTCTAAGAGACCTGTGAGAAGCCATCAAGTTTGTTTCTCAGACCCAATAATTTCCAATTTTCTGCCTTCAAGTTTGCTAATTCTTTCTCCTGCCTGATCAAATCTGCTTTTGCATTCTCTAGTAAATTTTTTATTTCAGTTATTTTACTTTTCAGCTCCATAATCTTTTTGATTTCTTTTTAAATGTTCTATTTCTTTACTGATATTTTCATTTTGTTCATACTTTTTAAAAAAATATTATTTACATCCTCTTCTAGTTATTTGAGAAATTTTTTAAAAAGACTATCTAGTAGATTTTTCATCAGTTCTGTTTCAGGGACAGTTTCTGGTTTTTGTTTGGTTTTGGTTTTGGTTTTGTTTCTTGAATAGGCCATAATTTCCTGTTTCTTTGTATGGTTTGTGATTTTTTGTTAAAAACTGAGCATTTGAATTGCATAATATGATAACCCTGGAAATCGACTTTCCTTCTTCCCTAGGGCTGCTGAGTTTTGTTACTATTACTACTACTACTACTACTACTACTACTACTACTATTATTATTATGTTTCATTGCTGTAGGTTATGCCAAGAATCAGCCTGAGGTGTAAACTTAAGGTTTGCTCAGGTATTTCTTGAGAGTGGCCTTTCTCTGGACATGCATAGTTGCCTCCTAATTTTTTCAATATACAGTAGTCCCCCCTTATCTGAGAGGGATACCTTCCAAGACCCCCAGTGGATGCCTGAAACCTTGACTAGTACTGAACTCCATTGCTATGAAGCAGAATACGTTTCTGTTCACATTTTCTATCCATAGATTTAATGTTTTTTCTATCTTATCTGAGCACTTATCATGCGCCATGGCCATAGCTTCTGCAGTTTGCAGTGTGATAGCAAAACTAGCATGAATTTCTTTTTCCTTCTTCACAATTTCACAGATAAAAGATTTGTTCTTACCATAGAGGCTAACAACCTCAGCATATTTTTTTCTTTCTTAAGTTGAGAACTTTCACCTTTTCTCTTTATGACTTCTCTTTGGCATATCCAAATTGCTAGCATCACTACTCTTGCACTTTGGCGCCATTATTAAGTAAAATGCGGGTTATTGAACACAAGCACTGCGATACTGTGACAGTAGATCGTGACACCTGAGAAGGCTACTAAAGGACTTAAGGGTGGATAGTGAGTTGCATATGCAATGTGGATACCCAGAACAAAGGGATGATGATTCATGTCCCTTGCAGGATTGAGTGGGATGGCAAAAAATGTTATCGTTCTACTCAGAACAGCACACAATTTAAAACTTTGGACTCTTTTTCTGGAGTTTTCCATTTCATATTTTCAGACTGTGGTTGACTATGGGTAACTGATACCATGAAAAGTGAAACTTTTGGTAATGGGAGACTACTGTGTGTGTTTACTTTTGAATGTCCTAGTCTTTAATGTCTGAATGATAAGAGAAAAATTAGGAGGAAGGGGGGAAAAGTCTCCTGCCCTTTAAATCCCTAGAAGTCAATTCAATTGGAGGAAGAGGGGCTTGCAACGATGGAGGAGCAGCAACAACAATGGCCACCTGCCTCTTTGTAGCTCTGTGATCAGAAACAGCAATCAGCTATCAGAGCACATATCCTCAATATCTGAAAGACAGGCTGCTTTTTACTCATCTTGACTCCTGAAAGCTGTGGGCAAACATGTGGGCAAACGTGCTACAGGAACGTGTGGACAGCTGCCTGCTATCAGGTTGGGGTTGGGGGATGAGTAGCTGCTACAATGCTAAAAACTGAAATTGACAGAAATTAACCATAGTTTGGCCATCCAAACCTTCTCTGAAAGTTGGAAGCCTTTAATAGAATCCAGAGTTTCCATATAGTTAATCAGTCAGATTCTCCCACCGCAATTGTTGTCTAGGTGGGGAGAGATTCCTGGTGCTTCCAATTTACCACCTTTCCAAAATCCTCTCTCTAATTTAACTTTGAAAATAGTTGTTGGGGCCGGGCTCGGTGGCTCAGCCTGTAATCCCGTGCTTTGGGAGGCTGAGGTGAGTGGATTGCCTGAGCCCGCGGGTTCGAGACCCGCCTGCAACTTGACGAGACCTCGTCTCTACAATAAATCAAAAAATTAGCCGGGCGTGGTAGCGTGCACCTGTCGTTCCAGCTACCTGGAAGGCTGAGGCGGAAGGATCGCTGGAGCCAAGCAGGTGGAGGCTGCGGTGACCGGGGGTGGTCACTGCACTCCAGTCTGGGCGACGGAGTGAGACTCTGACTCAAAAAAAAAAAAAAAGAAAGAAAGAAAATACTTGTTGGAAAATTTTTCTCTATTTATGGGCAATTTTTCATAGTGTGTGTTAATACTGTCACGAACATCTTTGTGTCATCCATCTGTGTAAGTATCATGCATTCTTCTTAAAACTTTTTTTCACTCACCTTCTAAAAGTTTATGAGGACACCTATTTTACTGTGACTTTATATAAAGCCCTGGGCTTTATCATGATATATTTGCCAATTTTGAGTAGAAAAAAATGGTATCTCATTTTTCCCCTTTGTTTCTAAACTAACCAAGCATCTTTTCATTGAAACCCTTCTGATGATTCAGTGTGGTCATTCTGAGAATCGAGTACTACATCCCTCCATATCTTCTTGCTGCTGTCAGAGGCCAATGTGTTATATGAAACTCTTTTTCCCTTCACTGGCCCCAGATGACTGGGCTTTCTTGGATATTGGTCCTATGATTTTAGTTTCTTTCTACACTGTGAACCTTGATACATGACTTCTTGCTGCTTCCAACAGCACATCAACGCTTCTCATTCTCTATTTTTGATATTGTGTTTAATGAACATTTATTGTATGTCTATAAAGTGCAAGGTTTTTAGAAATATGTTGAATTAAAGATTTAAAAAATTTAGTAAGACATAGTACGTACCAAACCCCCCCAAGTAAAGGAGATAAAGATATGAATAAGCCAGGTGCAGTGGCTCACACCGGTAATCCCAGTACTTTGGGAGGCGGAGGCGAGAGGATTACCTGAGCTCAGGAGTTCCAGACCAACCTGAGCAACATGGTGAGACCTTGTCTCCACAATAAATAAAAAAATCAGGCAGGCATGGTGGCACATGCCTATGGTTCCAGCTACTTGGAAGGTTGAGGCGGAAGGATCACCTGAGCCCAGTAGGTCAAGGCTGTGGTGGCTGTGAGCATGCCACTGCATTCCAGCATGGGTGGAAAAAAAAAAAAAATGTAAACAATTATACAAAGGAGATAACTAAAGACAGATATCAGACTGAGGATGAAAGGAAACAGCCTCAAAGTTCCAAAGTAGGATCTAGTATTTCTTAAAGCATAATTATTTTAAAATTCTACCCCAGGAAATTAGTATTGTATAAAATTCTTCTAATCTGTTGGCATAGAAACCAAATAAACAAAATTAAGTCCTGTGCTAAATGAGATGAAATAAGATTTGATTTGGGGATTTGGGGGGTTCTTCTGTGATAAGGGCTCTAAGTCTGCTGGTACAGACTCCAGGAGCTTCAGCTGACTATTCAGAAGGCATTCTTACTTCTTTTTTTGGTTTCAGCTGTGTTTTTTATTTTTATTTTTTTGAGTTGGAGTCTCACTCCGTTGCTCAGGCTGGAAAGCAGTGGCACTCACACGGCCACCCCAGCGTCAACCTGCCAGGCTCCAGCCATCCTTCTGCCTCAGCCTTCCAAGTAACCAGAACTACAGGTGTGCACCACCATGCCTGGCTCATTTTTGATTTATTGTAGAGATGAAGCCTCACCACGTTGCTCAAGCTGGGCGTGAACCCGCAGGCTCAGGCAATCCACTCTCCTCGGCCTCCCAAAGTACTGGGATTACAGGCTGAGCCAACGAGCTCAGCCTCAGCTGTGCTTTTTAGAAGGGAGATTTGGTGCTGGGAGCATCCAATTAAATTAAATGTTTCTTAAAAAAAAAATGTTGTGCCGGGCTCGGTGGCTCAGCCTGTAATTCTGCGCCTTGGGAGGCTGAGGTGAGTGGATTGCCTGAGCCCGCAGGTTCGAGACCCGCCTGGGCAACTTGGCGAGACCTCATCTCTACAATAAATCAAAAAAATTAGCCGGGTGTGGTAGCGCGCACCTGTAGTTCCAGCTACTTGGAAGGCTGAGGCGGAGGGATCACCGGAGCCCAGCAGGTCGAGGCTGCGGTGGCCGGGAGCGGCTACTGCACTCCAGTCTGGGTGACAGAGTGAGACTCCAACTCAAAAAAAAAAAAAAATGTTGTGCTATAGTGAGAAAGGAGGACATTATTAATATGGCATCTTTGTAACTGAACAATCTGAGTGTATTTCCTTTTTCCGTCTCTTTGAGAAAGGTGATTATACAGGGTAACCCAACTGATTCGAATGTAAATATTACTCAATATCTTAGACATTTTATTTGAGTTTGGCCAAAATACTCATTTTGAAAACTCTACTTACGTATATTACTTGAATGCTTACTATGTGCTAGGCATTAGCTATTTGGCTGTGGGTTTACAAATAACTAACTGGAAATGTTCTGTTCTGTTTTCATCCTTATCTACTGGCATCTACTAAGTCCAATTTGTAGTTATAAGATGGCCTTTTTTCCTGTTGTACCATCAGTATATGATACAGAACCAACCTTACCAGAGGCAAACTTGAGTTAGCAAAACATTTATTCAATTTCCCTACAGTGTATTATTTCATGCGGTACTGTTTGTGGTTGCCAAAATACAACTATTTATAATCAATAATGAATGAACGATGAGCAAATTTACTAGAATTGCTTTCCATTTCTGTAAGCTTTATGAAAGGTTCCCATTTTCATATATTTATTTCCAAGGAATATGTACATCAGGAAAAAATCTGATAACTAATTTGGCATAAATTCTTTTAACAGCTCCAGAGAGAACATAGATCATTTATTGTCAGTATTTTCAATAATTTTTCTACAAGGAAAGAACTCACAAGGCTAAAAAGTTCCATCCTGTATTTACTTGTTCAAGTGTCTATATAGGCTTTTGTGACTACTCCCTGATCTTCTGTCACCACTTAAATAAAGATAATGAACAAATTTGACTATTTGAGAATGAGCAGAACCTTGCTCCTTTTTTTTTTTTTTTTTTTTGAGTTGGAGTCTCACTCTGTGGCCTAGGCTAGAGTGCAGTGGCACGCTCATGGCCACCCTAGCATTGACCTGCTGGGCTCAGGTGATCCTTCCGCCTCAGCCTTCCAAGTAGCAGAAACTACAGGCATGTGCCACCACGTAGAGCTAATTTTTTAATTTATTGTAGAGATTATGTCTCCCCAAGTAGCCTGGACTAGTCTCAAACCCTTGGGCTCATACAATCCTCTCACCTTGACCTTCCAAAGTACTGGGATTATAGGCGTGAGCCACTACGCCCAGCCGCTCCTTCGTTTTAAAGAAACTGTTCCAGATGGCAGGCTTAGGGCAGTCTTTTGGAGCTGATTATATTATGCTGTTCCTTAAGAATATTTTCAGGGGCTACCAAGGCATAATGTGCAAATTAGTCCTCTATTCAATAACTTAAAAAATCAATATGTAGTATTAATTTGACTTTATATTAGTAAATAAAATTATAAATTTAGTGACAAAGTGGAGTCATATAGATCATTATTGTAACATGATTTCTTTAGGTTATATCTGAGAACTGTCCTTCTCATCACAAATAATTTTGTCATCCTCCCTTCCCCACTAAGAGATTTGAACAAACACTAGCATGATTTCTAACAGCTCAAGGCCATGTCCTTGGACCAATTCAGTTCCCATAAAATTCCTGTCTGAGAAAACTCAAGGCTGCTGAAAAATTTACTGTTTATTCCAGCCAACTCTTGAAGATTGGGCCTCTGTCTCCGAATCTCTGTGGGAGGGTAGGAGCCTAACTTCAAATAAGTAGGTTAACAAACCCAGATGGTCTAATCACATCGACCAAGCCCCTTACCCGTGTCTCTGCTTCAGCCCCACACACACCCTCATTATTCCATTAAAATTTTCAGTCAGTTGAACTCAGTTCTGTACTGACATCTCTTTTCCTCTGCTACAATAATTACCAAATAAAGTCTTTCTTTACCACCTTTAACCAGTGTCCAACTTTGTTTTTCTTTAAAACATTCAACCAACAACTTGAACTAAGCCACTTAACATATAGACACACAGAAGCTTTTAACTCACCTCAGAAACAAGTCAATAGCAATAGTCTATAAATTCAGTGGAATGGCAACTGCAACGGTCATGATGATAAGTCATTTACAATCCAGTCTGGTCAGAGAATTTGAAATAATGCTCTGCTCGTCTCAATCATTCCTGCTGTAAAAATGAAAGAATCAAAGAGTAAATTCTTTCTACCAACAATTAATCAAGATGAGCTGTAGTTAAATAAATAAATAAATAACAAGTATCTCCTTTACCAAAAGGATTCATTTTCCTTTTGGTTCTAGGGGTAAAAAATAATTATTTTTCCATCTGCCCATCTTAGTTTCATTAGCTGGGATACATGAACAAATAAATAAAAGAGAGATTAGCAAGAGAAAAGAAAAAAACAGTTTTAATTAGATACATAACTACACGCTTAAAAAAAGGAGTTCACAAAGAAAAAGGTGACTCAAGGAGACAGCCAGGGTTGAGGCTTATGTAGTCTACCATTTTAGGCTAAACAAAGGAAAATAGTTTTGGGCTTCTGGTTGGGAAGGCAACTTATGGGAAGGTGACTAGGAAAAGTATGATAAACAAATGTGCTTTCTCTGTTGATAAGAGTTAAGAGTCCTCTGTAAGGAAGAGGGAGACACCTTTACAAACAGAATTTTTTAATATAAATATGAATGTCCTTTACTGAAGAAAAACACGTGCCCTATTATTAGAGCTTTTTCTACGTATGTTGGCTCTCAATGGCCTTTAACTAAAATAGTCCATATGCCAAAAAGGCATATTTGGGAGAGGGGGTGGCATATTCTGTATCCCTTTCTTGATAACAAATTTTATTTCTGTTGAGCATTCTTCAGGGGGCGGGGTTAATGCTGGATTTCCCTGCTGACCAACTGGGGAGATGAGGTGGGGGCAGAAAAGGACATTGTGGCTATCTCCTCAGATTATTAGTCAAAGCTCACCATGCCCCCTTGTGATTGGGCTACTGAGATGTGAGATGTGTTCTATTGGAGCTGTCAGAGGACAAGAACGCATGTGTACCCAGTTGTCTTTATATTTTGCGCCATGGACAAGGACGCATGTGTACCCAGTTGTGCTGGTCGTCGTATTATGACAAGGAGAACCAACATTAGGATGGAGTCAGTGGCATAAATAGTAACGTGGAAAAATGGAAGGAAACTGAATTCGAGACAATATTGCTGAACCCCAGAATCAATCAACCCTGAGCCTGCTCCAACTCAAAGTTACTTAAGATGATGAATTCCCGTATTATGACATTTTGAGTTGGTATTTTGCTACTGAAGCCAAAAACATCTTGAGACAGGAATCCGCATGTTCTGTAAGGTTTCTGTTTCCACTAACAGTAGCAGAGCCCACACGGGGGAGACAGTGTTCTCCAGGGAGGAAAGATGGGCCATCCAGCTCAAAGGAGCCTCTGAGGTAAATCTCTCACAGCGGTATCTGAGCAAGTGATGGTTGGTCTCCTAAGACCCAGTTGGACCAGCTGCCAGAGGAAACAGAAATTTTGATGGGGGAAGGTGGTTGGGAGGCGGCAAAGAGGAGTAATGTTAAAACCAGCAAGCCTGTGAAGGCAGCTAAATGTGCCAAAGTGTTTGGGTGAGATAGAGAGGGAGGCCAACATTAAAGAGATGAAAAATGAAAAAGAAAAGATGTCTTTTTTTATATTCTGGGAAGGCATAAGTCACCTTTGAATCAACTGGTTTATTTGCTTGTTTTGAAAGAACAGCTAGAGCTTAACTCTGAATCCACCTGGAACTGCTGATTTTTAAAGTAATGATGTCTTTTAAGCCTGCTCTAGTCTCTCCTATGGCATTTGATCTTCTCTGTCTGACATAGATCAAGGCCATGCTCTGATCCTCCAGGCTCAGGCTGCCTCCCATTTGCAAGAATTGCTCAGCTCAGGGGGAGGAAGCAGCAGATGATTGGCGTTGTAGAGGAGGGCTGAAGAACACTGTCTTCCAAGCCCCTCAAGTGTTTAGGAGGAGAAAAGTTGGAACCAGAGGAGTCAGAAAGAGGAACATGGTGAGCTTTGAAGAATGGGTAGACTTACGACTGTGAAGAGAAGGGTGTTCTGAGAAAGTAGATACAGCTTACTGTAAAGATATAAAATCAGGAAAGCAGCCGGGCTCGGTGGCTCAGCCTGTAATCCCGCGCCTTGGGAGGCTGAGGTGAGTGGATTGCCTGAGTCTGTGGGTTCGAGACCCGACTTGGCAAGCAAGACCTCATCTCTACAATAAATCAAAAAATTAGCTGGGCGTGGTAGCGCGGCACCTGTAGTTCCGGCTGCTCGGAAGGCTGAGGTGGAAGGATCACCGGAGCCCAGCAGGTCGAGGCTGCGGTGGCCCGGAGCGGCCACTGCACTCCAGTCTGGGCGACATAGTGAGACTCCAACTCAAAAAAAAAAAACAAAACAAAACAAAATCAGGAAAGCTGTGTGATCATTCTGAATGGAGTTTTGGGAGTCAAGGCACCTAAGACTGGTTGAATAAAATTTGATCTTGATCAAGGAAATCTATGAGTGCTAGACTGATACATTTTCAATATGGTAGGGAGCAGAAAGACTTAATGAAACAGCATGAACTTTGTGGCTCATAGTAAAATAGCATGAACTTTTGACCCGGGTGTAAATCTCAACTCTGCATTTCCTGGCATTACAAATTTGGGCAAACTGCTTAAATTCTCTGACCCTGGTCTTGTAAAATGGAGGTAGCAATGCCTTCCACCAGAGCTCTTGATAGGAGATCATGTCTGAAAAATAAGGACTGGCACAGGACGGAACCTCTCTCCTCCCTTTTCTGGTGTTATTGAGGAGGAGAGAAACTATCTCCTGAGATCCACTCAGGTCAACTGCCCAGAGGAAACAGAAATGTAGCTGAGGAAAAGGGTTAAGAAAGTGACAAGGAGAAATAATTTTGAAACAATGTTGAGAAGGTTCCAAAATGCATTTGTGTGTTT
>CAUYQG010053923.1:0-17435 GCA_963574415.1 Tarsius wallacei
GACTGTGAGTTAGAATAAGAAAGCATAGCGCGCGCCTGTACTTCCAGCTACTTGGAAGGCTGAGGCGGAAGGATCGCTGGAGCCCAGCAGGTCGAGGCTGCGGTGGCCGGGAGCGGCCACTGCACTCCAGTCTGGGCGACAGAGTGAGACTCCAACTCAAGAAAAAAAAAAGTAAAAATATAACATTATTGTAGCTTTATAATAAAGTTTAAAGTCTGGGAGTGTGATGCCTCCTGCTTTGTTGCCAAAGAAACCATCAAGAGAGCAAGGAGACAGCCCACAGACTGGGAAAAAATATTTGCCAACTCCATATCTGACAAAGGCCTAACATCAGGATCTACAAGGAACTCAAATGTGCTGAAAAGAAAAAGACAAACAGCCCCATTACAATGTGGGCAAAAGATATGAATAGACACTTCTCAAAAGAAGACATAGGAGCAGCCAACAGATACATGAAAAAATGTTCAGCCTCACTAGTCATCAAGGAGATCCAAATTAAAATGATACTGAGATACCACCTAACTCCAGTCAGAATGGCCATCATCGATAACTCATAAAATAACAGATGCTAGAGACGATGTGATGAAAAGGGAACACTTCTACACTGTTGGTGGGAGTGTAAACTAATACAGCCTTTGTGGAAGTCAGTGTGGCGATTCCTAAAAGTTCTAAAAATTGACCTTCCATATGACCCCGTGATCCCCCTACTAGAAATATACCCAGAAGAATTGAAACCACTCTATGAAAAAGATACCTGCACATGTATGTTTATTGCAGCATTGTTCACAATAGCAAGAACATGGAACCGACCGTGCTGCCCACCAAAAGAAGACTGGATAAAAAAATGTGGTACATATACACAATGGAATATTACGTAGCCACAAAAAAGAACAAAATCATGAACTTTGCAGCAATCTGGATGGAATTAGAGTTTATAATACTGAGTGATGATTCACAGAAACAAAGAGCTGAGTATCACATGTTCTCACTCATAAGTGGACCTTGAACAACTACGTAATACTATAAGAAAAGGATTGACAGTAGCAGGAAACTGTGGAGGTGGGGGAGGAAGGTGGGATTGACAGTAGTCCATATCTGCCTGGGGGAGGGGGGCATACCTCATCAACAGGGGTGCCTGCACAGTGAATATTTGTATACTGAATTGTACAGCACAATTTTAAAATAAAAATTAAAAGAAAGAAAAAACATATGTTGTTGAGGATGTGGAGAAAAGGGAACTCATACATTGTTGAAGGGAGTGTAAATTAGTACAACATCTATGGAATACTGTATGGTGACTTCTTAAAGAACTAAAACAGAATTACTATTCTATCCAGCAATCCAACTAGGTATCTACCCAAAATAAATAAATCATTATATAAAATAGATGCACTTGCCGGGCTCGGTGTCTCAGCCTGTAATCCCAGCGCTTTGGGAGGCCGAGGTGAGTGGATTGCCTGAGCCTGTGGGTTCGAGACCCACCCAGGTGACTTGGCAAATCCTCATCTCTACAATAAATGAAAAATTAGCCGGGCGTGGTAGCGCACGCCTGTAGTTCCAGCTACTTGGAAGGCTGAGGTAGAAGGATCACCGGAGCCCAGCAGGTCGAGGCTGCAGTGGCCGGGAGCGGCCACTACACTCCAGTCTGGGTGACAGAGTGAAACTCCAACTCAAAAAGAAAAAGAAAAAAACATAGATGCACTCATATGTTTATCACAGCACTATTCACAATAGCAAAGTCATGGAATCAACCTAAGTGTCCATCAACAGATGATTGTATAAAGAAAATATGAAGTACACACACACCCTGGAATAATGAAAGTATGTCTTTTGAAGCAACATAGATGAAACTTATCCCAAGTGAAATAACCCAGAAACAGAAAGTCAAATACTATATGCTCTCACTTGTAAATGGGAGCAAAACAATGGGCACACATGGACATAAAGAGTTGAATAATAGACATTGGAGACTCAGTAAAATGGGAGAATGGGAGGGGGTAATAGATGAGAAACTACCTAATGGTTAAAACATTTACTATTCAAGTGATAGCTACACTAAAAGTTCAGACTTCAACATTATACAATGTATCTATGTAACAAAACTGTACCCCCTAAATCTATATTTTTTTAAATGTCTGCCATGCCACCTATAAACGTACCTGCTCAACACTCAGTCTCTCTTTCTCCCATCCTGTCACAGTGGAAGAGGTGATCTACCTCTAGTCTAAGGCTAGTACTTTCACATATGCACTTGATCCTATTGTTTTCTGATGTCTCATCCAAGTATGCTCTCACTCCTCTCCTCTCCTCTCCTCTCCTCTCCTCTCCTCTCTTCTCTTCTTCTCTCCTCACCCTCTTTTCTCCCTCTCCTGTCCCTTTCCCTCTACCTTTCCCTCTGCTCTCCATCTCCATCTTTTACCCTTCCCTCTCTACTAGTTGTTCCCAATAGCACTGAAACATGTTTAACTCTCTATCTTAAAAAAAAAGAAAAAAAAAAAAAAACATGGCTTTCCTTAATCTGATGCCCACCCCCCAGTTACTACGACATTCTTTGCTTCTGCAAAATAGCCAGATTTCTGTAAACAGTTGTCCACATTTATCGTTTCAATGCCCAGCCCTCTCATTCATTCTTTAATTTGCCATAATTTTGTTCCCACCTATTGATCCATTGAAATTGCCAAAGTCAATTATGACCAAGAATTGCTACATCCAATGGTCACATTAGTTCTCTTTAATGAAATACCTCTTTTGGTTTCTAAGACAGTATCCGGCTTTTCCTCCTTCTATGTAGTTACTGCCATTTTTTCTTGTCTTGCTACTGTCTTTTGGGGGGAATCTCTAATTCCTTCAAATGTCCTTTAAATGATGGCATTTCTTAGTGTTCTATCCTCAGTTCTTGACTTTTCTCATTTCATTCTTCTTTCCCCATGTAATTTTATTCCTATATACTAATAAATCAAAAAATTTCATCTCCAGCTCAGATTTCCTTGCTAAACTATTAGATAACTCTCACTTGAACATCCTTCAGACTACTCCATTCAACATATCCAAAACTAAATTTTTTAACCTTCATCTCTAATCCCTGTTAGAACTGCTCCTCCTACTTTGTTTCTATTCTCAGTAAATGTCCTCATCAACTCTACCTCATTGCCCTTACTCAGAAACCTAGATGTCCACCTTGCCTCTTCCTTCTTTTTCACTGAACTTCTTATCATTTCCTAGACATTCTCAGTGCTTTCATAATACTGTACTTTTGCAAACAGTGCTTCCTATGCCTAAAATTCTCTCTCATCTTCCTCTTTACATAGAATATTTCCTACTCATCTCACCCAGATTTATTCTTGCAGATTTAATAGTAAGCACCCTTTCAGGACTTCATTCTTCTGAGCTTCCATAACAGCACATTTATAACTTTGCTGTTAATAATCTCATCATTTTATTCACTTTTTTTTGTTCCCATAAGATTGTGAGTAATGTGAAGTTAGAGGCTTGTGCTTTAGTCATATTTGTACCCATGTACTTAATACACTACAAAATTTTGACTTGAAAAACTAGAGGAAATTATCAAAGGGTTTTGGTAGGAAAATGTAAAAATGTCCAATCTATGGAAAGTAAAGATCTTTCCTTTATCTCAACATTAACACTTTTATGTCACTGTTATCTGATTATTAAAAATATAGTGTTTTATTGTGGGATTATTGGAAAATACAGATAAATTTTATTAAAATAACTCCCACAAAGTTACCATTATTCTTTTTTTATTATTTTTAAATAACAAAAAGTTATGATGAAGATTACAACAAATTCCTGTAGATCCTATAGTTATTATTCCTCAGGAACTTTTAGAGACGCCACACCCTTCCTCACATAGTGTTAATTCCTATGGGTATATTTTTGCAACCTAATGCTAAAAAACAACTGGTTTTGGCCAAATAAGATCTGTCCTGCATTAAAATTGTTGGGTTTTTTTTTCTCCCTTTCATAGTCATAGAAGACAAGTGATAAGTATCTTCTTTTTCTCTACATTAAACTTCATTTTCTTGCAAGCAGCAATTATATTATCCCTTATCCTTCACTTCATCAGACAAAATAGCCTTAATTGTGTTAGGGCCCAGTAACCATCTTGTTAATTATTTCGGTCAATTTTCAGGAAATTACCTCCAGTTTTTCCAAGTTGTAAAACAAATAAGTTAAAGAACCATTCGATAATAATAAAAGACATATCCAGCTCAGAAGATGAGGACCTATATGTTAGCAAAGCACTAGGAATGTTTTTGTCTTTTCCAGTCCTCTATTCAGGACCACACAGAGGCAATTTTTTTTGTATCTTTGTTAATTCATGACTGAAAGTGAGAGTGTTCAGAGATTAAAAACACAAATGAATTACTCATTGTATACAATTTCCACTTCTTTATCAATGTCATTCTCCTTTTTTTACAGCCAGATTCCAAGCAAATGTAACATTAATAATAAGGGATTTCTGCAAGCTGATTGATTTCCTGCTGACTCACTCTATTTGGCTGAGGTGGATGTTTGTTCCCTTAACTTTCATAGCCACCCACACAATAGAGGCACGTTTCTCATCACTCTATAATCTCTCTTCCATATGGTTTTTCACTAAAAAGTCTGTTAACCAATCAAAAAATGTTGACAAAGTTGTTTTCAATTAATTGATATTATACACCACTCATTCTCAAGATTTTTCTTCTCAGTTTTATATGTAATACCACAGGTGAGGGCAATATCCAGGCCTCCTATGAACCAGACTGGTTTATATTTTTCTTCCATGTTTGTGACTCAAAAGAAATGGACCAGAAAGACAGAGGAGATGGCTTATGGTTGTTAAATGTTGTCTTTCAATAGCATGGCCATCCTCTGCTCAACAAAGCCTGAAGAAAATAGTTGCCATACAGAAAAGGACAGTGTATCAGACTAGGCTAGTGTGCTCAGCTAAGCTATAAATGGGCTGAGCCATAGGTGGGCTTTTTGGCCTTGTACTTTTGTCTCTTTTCTCTTCCTCTTCTCTTCCAATCTCTGTCTTTATGATGCATAGGCTCTCGTTGCCTTAGTATTGTCTTCCCAATTGCCCAGGTTCCCCACTCAAACCCATTTGGCTGGAATAGTCATCTGTGCCCTGAAACTTTCTCTTCCTATTTCTCACTACCAACACTTGACTATAGTGCTCTTTCCTCTCATGACCTTGCTAGGCAATTGAAACTGAACTGAGAAAATAACTCAGGCTATGACATTAATTGGAATGATAAAGGTCTAATGAGATTTTGCTTTGAGGTAGCAAATGAAGACCATAAGAACCTTCCACATCTTAACTCTGAAGTGTGACACTTTCAGGTACTATGGAAGACTTTTGAGAGAGAAATTTGGGGCCTTCTCCAGTAACCCTTAAATCATGTACCACAGACAGCAGCTAGAATCTCTTGAGCTCCTATTACAGATTGATAGCAGCCACACAGTCTTATTTTTCTCTCCTTTTAATTTTTATTTGTCAAACTCCATCCTCTGTCAGATGCAATCAGTGGCAGAAAAAGACCTTTATAGTTTACAAAATATTGCCTGGAGCTATCTCCTTCCTTTCTTCCTCTTCCCAATAATGTGATTTTCCCTGTTTAGCAAGTGCTTAAGTGTCTGGGCAAAGAAGCCTATGTTTTTAATTATGTATATATATTTAAGTGCCTCTGCAATGGATATATAGAAAGAATAAATAAATAAGTAAAAGGATTACATTGATTAGCATTTAAGGTTAAATAGACCCTATGGGTTCAGTAACCCCTTTCAATCCCACACTCCTGGCAATACCCAATTAGTGCTTGTGCATTGCAAGTAAAGGCCAAATGGGAGAGTGTGTTGCCAGGCCTCTGCACAACCCTTGCAGAGATGTACTCACAGCCACACTAATCAAATCATTAGGCTGCACTCTGCAACTTGCATATGTGATAGAAATAGCATTTTAAAATGTTTATACCATGAATAAATCCTAACCCATTTGAGAACTGCTCAAACACTCAATTAAAAATACTAAAGTTTAAAGTATGTCTAATTATCTCCCATAAACACAATTCTGAAAGTACTTTTTGTTTATTTCAAGTGAAGAAAATCCATTTTATCTCTGCTGTTATTAACTCAAATAGTGGAAAACGTTTTTAAATTATTTTTATTTTTTATTACCTCACATCAAATTTTTTCTAGCTTTAGCTCTGGTTTATATAACACCAATAATAGAAATTCTAAAATGAAAGTCATAAAAATCATCCAAACAGTGTTTTTGAAGGAAAAATGTTTGGTAGCATTAAGCACAACACATTTATCTTTAGCGATGAATTAAATAGGCTTATTTTATGAACTGTTACTCATTGCTTTTAAAATTACTTCTGTTTTAATACTTGCAATGAATCATTATTAGTTCTACATCTCCCTTTGTGTCCCTAGGCCCCTCCTTCTCCCTTATACTTACACCTACACATTCATTCACAGTCCACATTGTCACAGAATAAATGATCATTCTTTGCAGCTGCTGTAACTAATGCCCCCTTTTTATTCTGAGTCATTGGAATCACCTAGAGGTGCTAGAACCCTTCCTGAACATCTGCCTAATTACTGACCAAATACTGCATCAGAAATTACAGTAAGTAATCACACAGAAGATATCAGCTCTCTTGGGAGAGAGTAAACAAAGGGGAGAGATTATGAAGCATTTTTCTCATGGATTTCACTGATATTTTGTATTTAAATGAGAATCTTCTTAAAAGCCAGCCATCAATTTTTACCTGAAATCTGGAATTCATTTTTCAACAGCATTTCTTATACCCAGAAATAAAAGATACATTGCTGCAGTAAAAATGAACATGCTAATGCACACATGAGTAATGTTTTTCTCCTCTGAATGGTGTATATTAACTCAGTCTATGTGGAATCATTTACTGCTGCATTCTACTGATTTAAGCTGAAATAGCCTTTATAATTAATAACTTATTCAACATTCCTGGGGAAGATTATGGACATAAAGGCAAATGTTATTATCTTTCTTGAAGAAATATTCCCACAATTGGTGAATCTCTTAGATTTGCAATCAGATTAGAAATCTGGTGTAAGCTCTGATTTGACAAATACTTTACAAAACATTACAAATTGCCTGGCTCAACTTTTATCCCAATAAGTTCAATATGCACACAAACACATATCCCATGGGCTTCTATATTTGGGTAAAGGATGAGATTCAAGCTTTCATTTTAGTTGGAGGCTTGGGGCATCCCATCTGGAAGAAACTGCTATGGTTTTAGTACAATTATTTAGGGGCTGATATAATGTTTACTTGGTTTCTAGATTTTCTTCATTGTTTCCATGACTGTAGTCCTTGGACTGAGCAGAGTGGACCCAGAGGAAATGCTGGATTGAAAATAGGGACAACCGGTTCCCTTACAACCCCTACCTCTTACCTCTTTTGTTCTACTTGCAGAGTAATAGAAAATTACTTAACTGCACAGTGCCTAATAGTTCACACCTTATAAAACTGGCCAGAGAAGAAAATGTTCTACATCTTTACTAGATTTTTTAAAGTCAAATCTGCATTATGTGATCAATAAATACTTGTTGACAAGAGTGTCAGTTTTCAAAGGAAATCACAAACTCCAAACCGAATCCTCACACTGCCATTTTGCCCTTCTTGCTTTGTTTTCTCAAGTTACAAATGATGTCCACCCCCTAAAGCTGTAAGAAAAAAAAAATGGCTTGTATTTTTGAAACAGTGATAACAAAAAGACCTAAGGATAAAGCAGTCCACAAACCAGAATCCTTCATTTCTGAAGGTGTCTAAATTCTCAGTTTACTGCAACCAGATATGAAGGTATAGAAAAAGGTATTTAGAGTAGTTCATTGTTTATCACTTAAGGCAGTCATACAAAAGGACACATTTTCATTGGCAGAGGGTTGAATCATTAGAAAACTTGAGCTACTTCATTCATATTCAATGCTTGCTGTGCTCTGCTGTACTAAGTGAATACTATGGGAGTGGGTAGATTGCTGTTAAATAAGATTCCAATCAAGTGTTCATTGTTCTGTGAGCTCAAAACAAAAGCTCAAAACTTCGGAGGTAGTTAATTTTGATCAACTCTTCAACAGTACAAACTTTTGAGTTCAGCCTAAAGATTTCAGATGTTGCAATTATCCAGTTTATCTAACAATAACTGAATCTGGAAATTCATCTCCAGCTCACATTTCCCCAGTGTTGCCCCATGATATGCAGCTACCATTGCTTTCCACCCTCGCCATTCCCTGTTCCTTTGTTTTCACATCTTCCTCCTACCCCCACAGTTTTTCTATTTTAAATTCTTCTCATTCAAGTCCATTTGCAATCTCCTCTGTAGCCCTTGATTTCTGAGAGCTTTGAGATGCTTCATTTCCTTTTTGAATATTTTTCTCCTTGTTTATTTCAGAACAAAATATTTATGTGAGGCAAGGTAGGTAGGGAGCAGGCATCACTATTTTATTTTCTTCTCTCTATTCTTGGAGATATATACATATATAAAATCTCTAACTCCCCTGGTAATAAATTTCCATCTATATTTCTTGTATAGGCCTATAGACCATCATTCTCTTCTTTGTTCTTGGAATCTTTATTTATCTACATTTTTGACAACAGTCTTTTACCTTATTAGGCTTTTTCACTATTCTTAAAATCTTCTTAACATTTAAATCAACTTTATTTGTAATTTCAAGCAATAACGGTTTACCACTCAGAAGTTTCATGACTCCTTTGCTGAAATGTTCAATCAAGGTAAACTGGTTGTTTAAAATGAGAACTGATTTAAAATAAGAAAACAAAGTCAATCTTTTCCAGTACTTTTTAATATTATTTTTTGTCAGGATAAGTTTTGAATGAACCCCTGGTTAGAAAAACGATGATAAGGATTCTGGGAAGATGATGGCATAGCCAGTCAGACTGCATTAGTCTCTGTGTGTGAGTGAATGTACGAATGATTCTGCATGTATGTTTGTGTAAAATTGAGTGAGCAAAAGGCTGTCTGAGTGGGAACTCAGGAACAAGTGGCCAGGAGTCTCCTGGTAAAGCCATTGGTGTTACAGATGCTCTTCTTGAATTCTAGTGTTTCCTAGAGCACAGAAACTGAGTGCCATTTTTTAAAATCAGCAGAGCTTTTCCCAGGAAGAAGCCACTAGTGCAACTGTCGTTCCCACTAACATGGTGTCAGTGCTATAAGAGAATCAGAGGCAGAGTTCCAAGGAAGCAGCAGGGAGAGGCCAGCCTGATCCTAGACTTGCTGCCACTATCTCTATAACCCCCAGCACCAGACTGGGTTGCCAGGCACCACCACCACAACCTGAGATCTGAAGACTGTGGTATATGCTAGGGAGGGAGCTACCTCTCTATGTCCCATCTGTGGCAAGAACAATAGTCTGTAGAGAAACTGAGCAGCCACTCTAAAACCTGGGCAGAGAAGTACTCCAGGGTAGCCTCTGCAGAACAGCAGACCTACATCTTGAGACAGAGGGTTATCTCTACATTGCTTTGGGACTGCTCTTTGTGAACTCAGAGAGCATTGCCCCCAATGCACAAGCCCTGGTGGGTAACAGCGGATGCAGGGTGATAGATGTATACAGCAGACCTGAACTAGGAGATTGTTGAATTCCAAGCTGACTCTTGCCCCCCTGCCCTAGCAACAAGCAAAAGAGATGGGGAGAGCAGAACAGAGGCTGAAGGTCCCATTCCCTTGCAGTGAACTGAATGCCTTAGGAGCTGTGACCATCCTGGGAGACAAAAGAAGGGAGAGAGAGCCCAGGATATGCTGAGTCAAGTTATCCCACACCCCATGTCCCCACCCTCCACAGGTGTGTACTGGCTATCAATTGCAGGTAGCAGGGGGTGAAGATTCTAACATCTCAAGTCTCAACAGCAAAGGGGGGACCTGCAGTAGCAGAATTGCAGTCACACCACAAGAGGGAGCTCCCACAAAGAGATATACCAAAGCTGAGAACTCTACGTAGTGTGTTTTAATTTTTGCAGGTATGGTATGTGTTCTGTTGCTTCAGTGTTTGTTTGTGATCTTGTGAAGTATATATTCTTTTTTTGTTTGCTACTTTTATGTAGATAAACTTAGTTTTAGTTTTTTGTTTGTTTGTTTCTTTTTTCTTCTGTGCTCAGCACTTATTTAAGCATCTCCATATTCTTTTAGGTATTGAATATCTGGGAAGGATTTAATTCTGGGTTTTAGTTAGTTTGTTTGACTCGTTTGTTTATTTTGTTTGGTTGTTTGCTGACTGGTTTTCTCTTTTCTTTCCTCCCTCTATTTCTCTTTCTTTGTTCTTTCTCTATGTTTTTTTCTTTCTTCTTCCCCTTTTTTCTTCTTTTTTGCCCTTTTTTATACTCTGCTTTGGACTCAGTGACCACACAAGCATACCCATTGTAAGGTCATATTGTGTTGAGATGGAGAGTGAGTCCAAGCTGGCCCATTCACCAGATAGCAAACATTGTGACCCATCAGTCAGTTCTGACTCCTTGTGGCTCCTCCCTTATCCCTTAGTAAGTTCTCAAAATTGTATAGAGATTGCACAATGCCCCACCCCAGCCCTATTTCATAATTGAACAAACCCAGAACACCATCTCAGGGAAGGACAGGAGGTAGAGCAAATATCAGAAATGACTGCTTCTCCATTTCCCAGTGAGAATCAGAATCAAAGAGAAATATAAGAAAAACGATAAAAACAAAAAACAACAACAAGAAAATCACTGGTAACCCTTCGAACCCCACCAAAGAGTTAGTGCCTGAAAGAAGAGCTACTGGAGCACAAACAATGGCTGTCTTTGAGAACAATGGTACCCAGAAGGTACTTACAGAGATCAGAAAATCATTAGATAGAATGAATAAAAACCAAGAGATGAAAGGGTTAAAACTAAATGAAATTGCAACTAAGTTGGACAGACTTAAGAAAGCATATTTAGAAATAACAGAAATAAAGAAGTCCATCAAATAAATAAAAAAAACAAACAGACAAGCATAGGAAGCAGAATTAACCAAGCAGAAAAAAGAATTTCAGGGCTAGAATACCAAAATGTGGAATTAACCCAATCTATTAAAAACATAGAAAAAAATTTAAAAAGAAACTCTCCATGAAATGTGCAATTTTATCAAGAAGCCAAACCTACATCTGATCATACTACCTGAAGCAGAAAGAGAAATGGAAAGTACCTTGAAACAAACACTCTATGAGATAATTCAAGAAAACTGTCCTCATTTGGCCAAAGAGACAACTATATAAGCACAAGAGATTCAAAGAACACTTGTAAGACATCTTATGAGAAAACTAACCACTAGACACATAGTAATTAGACCACAAAAAGTAGATATAAAAGAAAAATACTAAGGACAGCAAGGAAAAAAGATCAGACTACTTCAGGAGAGACCGATCAGAGTTGATGCAGACTTATTGCAGAAACACTACAGGCCAGAAAGATTTGGGCCCCAATCTTTAATGTCCTCAGAAACAAACATTTCAACCAATAAATTTCCTACCCAGTCAAACTAAACTTCATCAGTGATGGAAAATAAAATCCTTCCCAGACATTCAATCCCTAAAAGAATATGCTGCTTTCACACCAAATCTACAGGAGATGCTTAAAAAGGTGCTGTGCACAGAAGGAAAAAGAAACAAAAAAAGAGCATATACTTCACAAGATCACAAACAAACACAGAAGCAGCAAGACACATACCACACCTGAAAAAATAAACACACACACACAAATATTAACAAAAAGTTAAAAGAAAACAAAGCATCCTTATAAGAGCCATATGATGGGAACAAACTCTCATTTCAATAATCAGCATGAACATGAATGGGCTAAAAGCACCACTGAAAAGAAATAGAATGGCAAACTGGATAGAAAACACGATCTCTCAATTTGCTGCCTCCAGGACACTCATCTCACCACAAAGGATGCCTACAGACTCAAAGTTAGAGGATGGAAAACAAACTTTCAAGTGAACAGATCACAAAGTAAGACACAAGTCACAATCTTAACGTCAGACAAACAACCATAATGTATCAAAAATAGAAAAACACTACATAAAGACAAAAGCTTCAATCCATCAACAAGAACTATCCATCCTAAACATATTTGCACCCAAAACAGGAGAACCACCTTTATAAAGCAGCTACTAAGTAAATGGAAAAAAAAAGACATTGACTCTAACCCTATCATAGCTGGGGACTTAAATACCCCACTAACAACCCTAGATAGATCATTAAGGAAAAAAATCAACAAGGAGATCTGAAACCTCAACTTGACGCTTGACTAAATGAACTTAATAGATACCTACAGAACACTCCACTCAATAACCACAGAATATACATTCTACTCATCACCATATGTAAAGTACTCCAAAATTGACCACATCCTCAGCCAAAAATCAAGCATAAAAGAATTTCATAAGATTGAAGTACTACTGTGCATCTTCTCAGACCACAGTGGAATAAAATAAATATTTCCACCAACAATATTCCCCAAAACACACAGAGCAATGACACCAAACAGCATGATGCTGTGCAACTCCTGGAGGAACACAGAAATCAAAGTAGAAATTTAAAAGATTCCTGGAAACAAATGAAAATGAGGAAACATCTTACCAAAACTTCTGGGATGTCATGAAATCAGTACTAAGAGGGAAATTTATATCTTTACCAGCACACATCTAGAAAATACAAAGATCACAAGTTAACAGCCTAAAAAAATCACCTAGGGGAGCTGGAAAGGCAAGACCACCAAAACCCTAATTTCAGTGAAAGAATCCAGATTACCAAAGTAAAAGCCCAAACATGGGACATAGAAGACAAAAATATCATAGAAAAAATCAACAAAACAAAAAGGTTGGTTCGTTAAAAGGATAAACAACTGAGGTGAGTGGATTGCCTGAGCCCATGGATTTGAGACCCGCCTGGGCAACTTGGCGAGACCTCATCTCTATAATAAGTCAAAAAAATTGACTGAGTATGGTAGCGCGTACCTGTAGTTCCAGCTACTTGGAAGGCTGAGGCAGAAGGATCGCCAGAGTCCAGCAGGTCGAGGTTGCAGTGACTGGGAGTGGCCACTGCACTTCAGTCTGGGCGACAGAATGAGACTCCAACTCAAAAAAAAAAAAAAAAAAGGATAAACAAGATTTATGAACCACTAGCCAGAATGACCAAGAAAAAGAGAGAAAAAGTCCAAATAAACACAATCAGAAACACAAAAGATCAAGGCACAACTGACCCTGAAGAAATACAAAAGATGATCAGAGATTACTATGCACACCTGTATGGAAACAAACTCCATAACCTAAATGAAATTGAGGACTTTCTGACATCACACAAGCTCCCAAGGTTAAAATAAGAAAACATTGAGACACTAACTAGACCAATAAAAACCAAGGAAGTTTATTCTGTCATAAGAAAACTATCTTCAAAAAAAGAAAAAAATCAAAAAACTAAACTATAAAACCTTGCACCAGATGGCTTTCCAGTGGATTTCTACAAAACATACAAGGAGGAGATGATACCAATCCTCTTGAAAGTATTCCAGGCAATCGAGAAAGATGGAACTCTCCCAAAATCATTTTATGAAGTTAACATCACACTAATACCCAAACTAGGTAAAGACCCAAGATCCAACAAATAAAGAGAACTATAGGCCAATTTCCCTGATGAACATAGATGAAAAAATTCTCAAAAAGATTCTAGCAAACTGGATCCAACAACACATCTCAAAAATCATCCGCCATGACCAAGCAGACTTCAAACCCAGAAAGCAGGACTGGTTCAACATTCACAAGACCATAAATGTAATGTAATACTTCAACAAATGTAAAAACAAGAATCACATGATTATATCACTAGATGCTGAAAAATCTTTGGATAAAATCCAACATAATTTCTTGATCATCTAGGCATAGAGGAAATATACCTCAAACTAGTAAGAGCCATCTACAGTAAACTCACAGTCAACATATTGCTAAAGAGACAGAAATCAGAAGCATTTCCCCTGAAAATTAGAGCAAGACAAAGCTGCCCATTCTAACCCCTCCTGTTCAACATAGTGTTGGAAGTTCTAGCTAGAGCAATCAGACAAGAGAATCAAATCAGGGGTATCCAAATAGGAAAAGAAGAAATCAAGTTATCCCCTTTTGCTGATGATATGATCCTATACCTTGAAAATCCAAGATAATCTGACAGTCACATTCTTATACACCAACAAAACAATAGACATATAACCATTTAAAAAGCACAATCCCATTCACAATAGCCACACAAAAAATGAAATACCTCAACATTTTCCTGATGGGGAGAGAAAGACCTTTAAAATTAAAACTACAAAACACTGCTCAAAGAAATAAAGGATGACACGAACAAATGGAAAAATATTACATGCTCATGGATTGGAAGGATAAACATGTTAAGATGTCTATTCTACCAAAATCAATCTGCAGATTTAACACAATGCTCATTAAATTACTAACAGCATTCTTCTCAGAATTGGATATGACAATACAGAAATTCATATGGAAACATAAATGACCACAAATAGCCAAAAGGATACTCAGCAAAAGAAAAAAGTAGGAAGTATCACACTTCCCAGACGTTACACTTTATTATAAGGCTACGGTAATCAAAACAGCCTGGTATTGGTACAAGAACAGGCATATAGACCAATGGAACAGTATAGAGATTCCAGAAGCAAAACCTCTATCTCTCAACCAACTCACCTTTGACAAAGCCTCCACCAACAACCACTGGTGAGAGGAAAACCTATTCAGTAAATGGTGCTGGGAAAACTGGCTGTCTATGTGCAGAAGATTGAAACAGGACCCCTACCTATCACCATACACAAAAATAAACTGAATGAATCAAAAATCAAAACATACAACCTCAAGCAATAAAAATCTTAGAAAATGCAGGAGACACTTTTACGGAAATTGGAATAGGCAACCAATTCCTAATCAAAACCACAAATGCCCATGCCATAAGAGATAAGATAGGCAAGTAGGACCTTACCAAACTGAAAAACTTCTGCAAAGTAAAAGAAACCATCAAGAGAGTGGGGAAACAGCCCACAGAATGGGAAAACAATGTTTGCCAACTGTATATTTGAGAAAAGCCTAGCATCTAAGACCTACAGGGAATTCAAATATGCTGAAAGGAAAAAACAAACAGCTCATTAAAAAGTGGGCAAAAGGTATAAATAGACACTTCTTAGAATAACCCTCATTAATCATCAAAGAAATGCAAATTAAAACCACACTGAGATACCACCTAACTCCAGTCAGGATGACCAGCATCAATAACTCAAAATCACAGATGCTGGAGAGAAAGTGGGGAAAAAGGAATGCTTCTATACTGTTGGTGGGAGTGTAAACTAATACAACCTCTGTGAAAAACAGTGTGGCGATTCCTAAAATGTCTAAAAATCGACCTTCCATATGATGAAGCATTCTTCCCTATGGGAATATACCCGAAGGAACTCAAGTTATTCTTTTAAAAACATACCAGCACACACGTTTATTGTGGCATTATTCACAGTAGCAAAAACATGAAACCAACTGTGCTGCCCATTGAAAGTGAACTGATTTTTTTTTAAATGTGGTATATATACACAATGGACTATTACTCAGCCATAAAGAAGGACAAAATTACTGATTTAGCAGCAACTTGGGTGGATTTAGAGTCTATAATACTCAGTGATCTATCACAGAAACAAAGAACTGAGTACCACATGTTCTCAGTCATAAGCGGACCCAGAACATTTTTCATACTATTATAAGAAAGAGATTGGCAGTAGCAGGAAACTGCCAGGGGAGGGAGGAGGACATAACATCAGTAAGGGTACCTGATCTCAGACCAGGCAAAGTGGAGACCAAAGGGAGGCCCAAACTTCACCTGTATGATGACCACTTGTATACCTAATCCTGAATTGTACCCCACATCTGTAAAAGAAAAAGAAGAAAGAAAGTGGATGATAAATATTTTCGGAGATATTATCTCAGTTATCTTTTAAAGAGGAGTACTATACTATTCACCTTGCATCATCAATCATGATACCTTAGAAAGAATAGCAACTGGGATAGAACAGGAGTCAGTGTGCTTGTTTTTATTCCTTTATCTTTTCCACCTGTTATTCCATTCTTAGTGAGATTCTCAGTCATTAATAATGCTAATAATAACAATACTCTTGCTCCAATTGGCCTAGGTCAGCTGTTAGATCTCAAAGTCTCACCTGTGTGGTCTCCAAGCCATATGGATCAAGAGTTGAAGGGTTGATATGTAGGATAGTTTACCAGTGCATGTTCCTCTCTAAGACTTAGAGTCAGACTCAGTGGAAGGATGCTACAAGAAGCAATCTGGTTAGAAGGGAGTTAGTCTTTTAACATAGTAACTCATACTTCCCTGCACTCCTGCAATGATCACAAAACTTTAGTGAAATACTCATGGCTCCTCATCATAGAATGATTGCCAGTTTATTCATTTTAAGGTGATTTGACAATTTCAAAACAAGATAAATAAAATTAATGTGTTGGAGGTCTTGATTACTGTGACAAAAATAAGAGGCAAAAAAAGTTGCTTTAATCAAAAGTTAGTCTCACACTGTGGACAGTGAAATGATCATTACCATGTAGTGATTAGGCACTACAAAAATATTCAAGTGCTAAAAACACAATAGTCTGAGAGAAGATTAGAAAATACAACTCAATCTATCACTCAGTCACATTTTTCAAGACTCATTAAATAGACAAGAGGAATGGAATTATACTATTCTTACTAGGCCACCCTACTAGAAAATGACAAAGGAAAGGATAAGCCAGCAATGGGTCCCCACAGCTCGCCTCAATCTCCTCCCTTCCCTCCTCATTCACAACAGGAAAGAATGTAAAATGAAAAAAATATTGCAGATTGGCAGCAGTTCATTGTAGAAGAAAGCTTACTAACTACGGTTAAAATCAATGCTATTAAACGGGAGGTTGCAGATGAGGGCTTAACCAAACAGTAAATGAAGGAACTTCTGCAGCTGATGAATCAAAAGATGGCGCTATTGCTTGAAATGATGAAAGAAGATGAACAAAGAAAGAGCAAGTGGAGTCTATGAATGAAGGAATCCACAAGTGTCTGACATAACAGAAAACTATATTAATGTTACCATAAACTTATTTAAGGATACTAAAATTCCACTGGACAGAATTCCAGCAATGCAATCTTCCAAAAGCTACATATCATAGAATTTGTTTAGTATTAAAAGTATTCCAGATTGCGGTCAAGATGGCGGCAACACAGGCGGAACTGTGAGATTCTCCGAATGTGAGTTCCCCAAAAAGTCTCTTGCCCTCCTTCCCCTACCCCACTGCCCACAGCTAGACGCATTGGTCCAAGGCTCAGGGACCCCCGGT
>CAUYQG010053926.1:0-18326 GCA_963574415.1 Tarsius wallacei
GATGTGCTTCAGAGTTTAATCATTGCATATGTTAGAAAAGGCCAAATGGCATAGTGGGAAATGGAAAATTGAACCATGACATTCCCAGGTTAGCTGTGAGTACTTCACATAAACGTGTTGTTCTCTTCATGCTCTACTGCACAGAATTCTTCAGCCGTATCAACAGCAAAGACGGAAGACAGAAGGGCCTCAGCTGCCCGGACTCACTTTGCGGCCGGGGGGTGGGGGTGGGGGGTGGTCCTCAGCGCACCTGGACTTTGTCAATCAGGCGGGCCTCTAAAGCTGGCTCCCAACATTTCTCTTGCAGCCTGGCAATTTACTACCTGAACTCAGTCTCCAAAAGCCTTTCCCGAGCTAATGCCCAGCTGAGGAAGAAAATTCAAGCGGTGAGTCTGTTGGGAATTTCATCCTGGGGGGTAAAAAAATGTCATATTTTTGGTTTTTTGCTAATTCTCTCTGGGATCCCAGCTGTATTATATAAATGGCTTTTTTTAATAGCTTTTTTTTTCTTGGTTGAGTTTTGAACTTAGTAGAAAGACAGAAAGATAAATAACTTTTACAGAATTTTAAAATTGCTATAATAAGTTAGTGCTTGTAAGAAGTCATGGCTTCAGGTATTTTGTGCATTCTTTAAGCCTCCTTCTGTCTCTGATCAGGTATATTGAAAATGCCTGATGCTGGTGACAAGTGTCACAGATGGAAATGTCTACAGGGGCAAATAACAAAAATGAATGAAATGGGCTGGTGTTGACTGGGGCAAATTGGGCAAATGATCCCAGTATTGCCAGATTTTCTAATTTTTCAACAGTAGCTAGAAATCTATTAAAAAAACAAATACTGCCAATATTTAAATGTGGGTCAAAAAAGCATAAACAAATACAAAATCATTATACAGGACAAATAATACATACTGATCAGCCATATTTGGCTGACTGTTCACTGTTTGCAACTGTTGATATAAATGGAATAGTTCAATGCAAAGTCACATGTATGAACAATGAGATAACCTCTCTGGTCTACATTTGATGTCTATCCCTGAGGCATACTAAGCAAAACTTTTCTTCTTTCTTTTATGGCTTGAGACATCCCTTACTTGGCCCTTTTCATGCTTTTCTTGGACATTCCCCCTCCATGGCCTCTCTTCCCCTCCTCACTTCAACCTGATTAAAATAATCTTCTAAATGACTTTTTTCTAAACCAAGTCCAAAAATATCTCGCAAGTAGCCTTGTGAGATTCAATAGCGTGCATTTATATTATGAGGATATTTGGGGGCACCAAACAATGACAAATTCTGAGAGGTTGCTAAAGAACAGGAGAAATTTAGTGGGTTTGACCAATGCTCATACATAATAAATCCAGTATCCACAATAATCTCTACAGATTAAAACTAAGAGTATAAATACCAAAAGAAATGCTGTTGTCGGCTGGGCTCGGTGGCTCAGCCTGTAATCCCAGCACTTTGGGAGGCTGAACCTGCGAGTGGATTGCCTGAGCCTATGGGTTCGAGACCAGCCCAGGCAACCAGGCGAGACCCTGTCTCTACAATAAATAAAAAATTAGCCAGGCATGGTAGTGCATGCCTGTAGTTCTGACTACTTGGAAGGCTGAGGCAGAAGGATCGTTGGAGCCCAGCAGGTCAACACTGGAGTGGCTGTGAGTGTGCCACAGCACTCCAGCCTGGGTGACAGAGTAAGACTCCAACTCAAAAAAAAGAGAAAGAAATGCTATTGTTGTCAAAATGACATATTGCTTGTGCCCCCTTAGCCTAAGAGACCTGAGTCCCCTTCATACACAGGAAACCTCTCAACATCGCAGCTGAGACCCTGACTTCTGGCTGCTCTCTCTCAGCACACACACAAGCTAAAGGTCAGACCTCAGTCCTCCTTAAGCCCTGTCCTTGCTTCCATCCTCTTCTGGACCTGACCTCATCCATCTTGTTGCTGGTTCTCCATTCATACTTCCTTCTGTTATCCTCACTGGGCTCCTGCCCAGATATAACCATTGAAATAGACAATTGGAAGGTCCTCTGGCCAGATGTTTCTTCAAACACCATGTGAGTCTGAGGACCTCAGACTGGACTCTCCAATGGGTTGTAAGGATGAGTTACAGGCAGTTTAAGGTAGTTACCAAGAACTGAGAACATAGTCCTGCTCTCTAACTCTCCCCATCCTGATTCTGAGCCTCAAATAACCAATTCCCTGGCCAGGACCAACAGTTCATTTTTTCCTACAGCTCCGTGAAGTTGAGAAGAGCCACAAATCTGTTAAAGGTAGAGTCACAGCCAGAGATTCAGGGGACACACCTAACAACAGCCCCCAAAATGCCACCCAGCTCCAACTCCCCAAGGAAGGTAAGCTATTTCTCATAACGATTACCTTTTTTTTGGGGGGGGGGCGGAGTCTCAATCTGTTGCCCAGGCTGGAGTGCAGTGGCACACTCATGGCCACTGCAGCCTCGACCTGTTGGGCTCAGATGATCCTTCACTTCAGCCTCCCAAGTAGCTGAGACTACAGGCATGTGCCACCATGCCTGGCTGATTTTTTAATTTATTGTAGAAACACAGTCTCGCCAAGTTGCCCGGGCTGGTCTCGAATCCATGGAATCAGACAATCCTCTCGCCTCCACTTCCCAAAGTGCTGGGATTACAGGCATGAGCCACCATGCCCGGCCAATGACTGCCTTTTATGAGACCACATGGAAAGGAGTAAAGAGCATATTCACTGTGAAATCAGACTGAGTTGGGACTGACATCAGAATTCTGACAATTATTAGCTATATGAAGTCGGGCAAGTTAACAGAGGATAAATCATAGCACCTCCCTCGTGGGATGGCAAAGATGAGTTGGGATCATGCATGTAAAGTGCCTGACAGAATTCCTGGCACAGAGAATGAGCCAATACTAGCTGGGAGTGGGATAGTCATGGGCCACTTAATGACATTTTTATCAATTATGGACTGCATGTGCAACAGAGGTCCCATAAGATTATCATGGAGCGAAAATTCCTACTGCCAAGTAACATCATAGCAAATGCCTTACGCATGTGTTTGAACAAACTTACTATACTGCCAGTGGCATAAGTCTAGCACATGCAGTTATGAACAGTACTTAATGCTTGATAATGTTAGCAAATGACTATGCTACTTGTTTTTGTATTTACTATACTATACTTTTTATTGTTACTTTAGAGTATATTTTTTCTACTTATTAAAAAAAAAAGTTAATGATAACTTAAGTGTCCCAGGGTTTCCAAAGGGGAGTGATCAAAGACTAGCTCCAACTTGGGAGTGAGGGAAGGTCCAGTTGAATAAGACCATTTCTGAGGTGATACCGTTTCCCAAGGATTATCTCTGTTTTAAAATCAAGCAGTGTCAGTGTACATTAATTTTGTCCTTAGATGTAAGAATTGAATAAGATGCACAAGAAATGACTGATAACTTCAGAATTCAAATTTCCTAGTAACTGCATTTTTGATTATTGTGTATTATTATTATTATTATTATTATTTTTTTTTTTTTTGAGTTGGAGTCTCACTCTGTCGCCCAGACTGGAGTGCAGTGGCCGCTCCCGGCCACTGCAGCCTCGACCTGCCAGGCTCCGGCGATCCTTCTGCCTCAGCCTTCCAAGTAGCTGGAACTACAGGCGTGCGCTACCACACCTGGCTAGTTTTTTGATTTATTGTAGAGATGAGGTCTCACCAAGTTGCCGAGGCGGGTCTCAAACCCGTGGGCTCAGACAATTCACTCACCTCAGTCTCCCAAGGCACGGGATTACAGGCTAAGCCACCGAGCCTGGCTATTGTTTATTATTATTTTTAAGTATGATCTAGGATGATACTAGCTGCTATAACAAACAGGCCCAAAATAGTTAATGGCTCAAGCACAATAAAAGTTCACTTGTCAAGCAACACAAAGTCCAAACTGGGTATTTTCACATGATGGCCACAAATATTGATGCGAGGACCCTGGTTCCTTCCACTTAGTTGCTCTGCCTCCATCAAGCTTGTGCAAGGGGAAAGAGCCCCGATGAGTACTTGAGAGTGGTACCCCAAAGCCTGAGCTCCGTCACAGGCCACACCCATCCACAAGGGACACAAAGTCGAGTTCTGTGACCCAAAAGAGGAACCGGATTTGGTAAAGAGCAGTCATTGTCCCTAACTTAGAGCTAGGGGAAGGAGAAAAAACAAGTCAATGAAGGAACTGGAAAGTGATCTGATCCCAGTTTGAACGGTCCCTTCCCTCCTATCATAGTTGACCCTGGCAGTCACCTTGTGAGGCTACTGTTATTATTGTCCCAATTTTATGCTCTAAAAACCCAGGATCAGAGAGTCTAACCCAAGGCCAGAGTTCCCAGCCAGCAGACCATGCTCCTCTGACAAATCTGTTTATGCAAATCCAGGCCAAGTTGCCCCCAGACCACTTAAGTCGATTTGACAGTTATCACCAAATAGGTATTTTTGCATACACTGCAGGGCCCTCCAGAGAACTCCAGTTCAACCTGCACACAGTCTCCCACATCCTCATTCCTGTCTTGTTTGTTTTCCAGAGACCACTCCTCACTCGGCTAGCTCAAGCCAGGCCCTGGACAAGAAGGCGCAGGGCTCAGGGACCTCTAGTTCTGCCAGTGGGACTGCACTGCCTGCCTCCCAGCACCTCCCGGTGTCTCGATCCCCTGGAGTCAGACCAGGTTCTGGCCTCCCCCGGTCCCAGCCTCATTCTTCCAGGTCAGCCTCTGGCAAGAGTGCTCAGAGACCTCCCCACTGATGGCTGGGGCTCACAGGAGCCCGGGTCCTGGGACTGATCTTCAGAGCCCAAGAGAGGTGTTCTTTCTTCTTCTGTCCTCTCTTCACGTGGGAACTTTGATTACTCAGCTTCAGGCCCTTGTCAGCTACTGAGGAGGAAAACAGTGGCTTCACCTGTCCTTGAGGGGAGCTGGAGCCTACCCCATACTAACTGCCCTTCCCAATATCTTGGTTCAGATAGCTCTAGACGTCACATTCACATGGTATTCCCTTGGCTCTAGACTTTGGGAGGAGGGGCCAGGGCCATGACCACCTTGTAGACTTTTCCCATAAGGCAAATGTGGGGACACAGGTTTCTGCCAGTTCCACTCAGCGGGACGAGGACACAGAGGGACCTACATTTCTGACCATCGCCTCTATCCAAAGGAGGTGAGGTGATTTGAATAAAAGGCTTAAAAAGCAAGCAAAAATAAAGGTAAATGAACCAGTCCAGACATGGTGAGTGATGATACCCCAGTGCCCTCCTGAGGGAAGCTAATGCTGGTAAGCACAAAAAATGGGTGGGAGTCTCCTAGCCACAAGGCAAAGAAGCCAGTGAGTAGCATAGCTCTTCTTACCTAATTGAAGGAAACAAGATTGCTCAGGGCAAAAACTCTTTTTCATGCACCAAATTCTAAAAGGAATTTGATAACCTGCTTGTGTATAAGGTTTCTCAAAATATGATTTCTTTGAAGAGTTTTGTTGTTGTTGTTGTTGTCGTCGTTATTTTTTGTTGTTGTTTTGAGGTGGGGTCTTACTCTCTGTCCAGGCTGGAGTGCAGTGGCACAATCCCAGCTCACTGCAGCCTTGACTTTCTACCTCAGCACCCTGAATAGCTGGGACTACAAGCACACGCCACCACATTCAGCTAAGTTTTAAATTTTTTGTAGAGACAAGGTCTCACTGTGTTGCCCAGGCTAGTCTCAAAATCCTTGGCTCAAGCAATCCTCTCACCTTGGCCTCCCAAAATGCTGAGATTACAGGCATGAGCCACCATGCCTGGCCTCTTTGAAGAGTTTTGCAAAGGTACAATGCAGGCCTTGTCTCTGGTGATTCTATGTCCACTTTGTGTCATATTCTATGCAGAATGTCTCCAAGGAGCCATAAGCCAAGCAGGCCAGACCATTAAGAAGGATTTGCTGGCAAGGGCAGAGGCTTGGCAGAATGGGAGTTGCAATCCCGGACACTTCAACTTCCCCAGGCATCTTCCAGACAGCCAGGATCAAGGGACTATCTCACCTCATGTGTCCAAGTGCCCTAAAAGAGTCTTCTACCTCAGCCAGTCTCCCCTACTGTTACAAGCCACCACCCAACCAGATTCCCAGGATTCTCAGGAGAATCCTCCACATCCTAGAAGTCAGGCAAAGTCCTGGTGGAGAGATGGAGATTTTATAGTGATTTCATAATCTACAAAATTAAAATAATTTCCAACTTCCCTCCCAATTCCTTCCCCTTCCCAACCCATCACCAAAACTTCACATGTATGCAACCTGGGTTGAAGGAGGGTGGGGACATACAACCAGGAGGAGCAGGATAATTTATTTCATCCAGTGTGTCTCCAGGAAAGGCTAAAGAATGTTACAATGCCTCCTCTCTGTGGAATCCAGGTCCAAACCCCAAATTCAAAACTGCCTGTATGTCATATACTTTCCCCTGAAAGGAATCCTGGCCCAGGCTTACCCACCTGAGTCCTTAATACAGAAATCCCAGTAATTTTTTTCTTTTTTTTTTTTTTGAGTTGGAGTCTCATTCTGTGGCCCAGACTAGAGTGCAGTGGCCGCTCCCGGCCACCGCAGCCTTGACCTACTGGGCTCCGGCGATCCTTCTGCTTCAGCCTTCCAGAAATCCCAGTAATTTAACCCAACCAATAATGACTGGAAGGCCCAAAGATAGCTGCCACGCCAGTGCCTGGCCCTCAGCGTCATCCTGCCTGGGGATAAAGCCAGCCCCTGGGGAAAGGAACAAGAGTAGGGAGCTCTGCCTGAACCATCAGCCCCCTAGTGATTGTTGTCTGACCTCTGACAATAAACATACATCCAAACACCCACCACAAACAAATCATTCTATTGGGACGAGGCAGAATTTTATATGAGGGATGTATTTGTTCTCCATTGCGGCTCAACAGATTATCTCTGAAGCTTAACAGCTTAAAACAATAAACATTTATTATTATTATATGGTTTCTGTGGGTCAAGAATTTGAGAGTGGCTTAGTTAGGCAGTTCCAGTTCTGAATATTGTAGTCAAATTCCAGCCAGGGCTACAATCACTGGAAGACTTGACTGAGCTGAAAGATCTGTTCCCGGGATGGCTCACACACATGGCTACTGGCCAGAGGCTGTGGTTCCTTACTGACTATTGGTTACTCTCCATGTGGGCCTCTTCATAGCGCTGCTTGGGTGTTCTTACAACATGGCAGCTGGCTTCCCCTGGAGCAAATGATTCAAGGGAAGAGCAAGGAGGAAACCACAATGCCTTTTATGACCTAGTCTCAGAAGTCACACCATCAATTCTGCCACTTTCCTTTTTTTTTTTGAGTTGGAGTCTCACTCTGTCACCCAGGTTGGCATGCTCACAGCCAATGCAGCCTCCATCTACTGGGCTCAGGCAATCCTTCTGCATCAGTCTTCCAAGTAGCTGGAACCACAGGCGTGCGCCACCACACCCAGCTAATTTTCGATTTATTGTAGAGACGAGGTCTTGCCAAGTTGCCCAGGCTAATCTTGAACCCCTGAGTTCAGGCAATCCTCTTACCTCCACTTCCCAAAGTGCTGAGATTACAGACGTGAGCCACTGCACCTATTTCTGCCACTTTCTATTTGTTGGAACTGAGTTACTATATCTAGCTCACACTCCAAGGGAAGTGAATTAGCCTTCACCTCTTGAAGGGAAGGTTATCGAAGAAATTGTGAACATATTTTAACAGAACATTTTCTAATTCGAATAGTTGCAAGGTCTCTAACAAGAAAACTCTAACCAGATGAGGTGGCTGAAGCCTGTAATCCCAGCACTTTGGGAGCCCGAGGCAAGAGGATTGCCTGAATCCAGGGGTTCAAGACCAGCCCGGGCAACTTGGTGAAACTTTGTCTCTACAATAATTCAAAAAATTAGCTGGGCATGGTGGCGCACACTTGTCCCAGCTACTTGGAAAGCTGAGGCAGAAGGATTGTCTAAGTCCAGCAGGTCAAGGCTACAGTGGCCACTAGCGTGCCACACACTCCAGCCTGGGCTACAGAGAGAGACTCTAACTCAAAAAAAGTAAAAAAAGAGAGAAAGAAACTCTAAGCATTTTTGAGAGGAATCCACCAGAGAATTAGTTGATGGTGGTTCCTGGGATCCTTGAGAAAAAGTAAACTTCTGGTGAACTAGGAAGATGGGTAGAGGAAGAAGGCATAGGTGAGAGAGGAAGAGCGTTCGTGTAGTGTACCATTAGAGCTGGGACATGCTGTCATTAGAAAACAGACTAAAGGTTGCTATCATCTCTGCATTCTTGGGTTTGACCTTCCAGCTCATTCCATCTTAAAACTTCACTATTCAGCCTGCCACTTTCTATTTGTTGTCAGACATGAAGAACACTTGTTTCTCCCTCCCTCCTCTCCCCTCCTTCCTCCCACCTTCTGTTCCTTTATTGCTTCCTTTAGCTCACCTAAGATTAATTTGAACTAGAAAGTTTATTTCTAGCCAAAGAAATATAACTGGTGTCTTACTAATATTACCCTAGACTGTCTGTGCCTTCCTTACTGGAGAGAAATTAAGCAGACACTAAATTTTGTCTGTTGGGGGCTGTTTTTGCAGGCTGATCCCTTCACTCCTAATAGCCTAAGTGCTCAATTTCCCTAAAGAGCTTCATTCTACTCAAATCACATAAGTAGGAACATGTTTTAGGTGAATTCAAGCAGTTCTAGATATTGAACTTAGGTCTCCCCTTATTTAAACACTCATAGAAACTAGGGGTGATGCACCAACCAGTATAGGGATCTGGGTAGGGTGCCAACAGCATCTGCTACCCTGGTAACCCTCAGCTCAGGAAAGTCACATCAGATATGCACTGCAGAGCCCCATCCACAGCTGGGTCACCAAGTTCTTCATGCTCTGGCAGGGACAATAAGAAATAAACCTAAAAACCTAAGTATGAACATAAAAAAAAAAATAAAAATAAAAAATAAACCTGCTCTGTAGTAAGAGACATTTATCTCTCTTGTCCTTGGCAGAAAGCAGAGAGAAAATGTCTCCCTTGAGAAGTTATATCCACAGAGCAGCCCTCACATTGGGGATCTAATTTCTCATACTATAGTTGACCTTGAACAACACAGGGGTTTGGGGCACCAACTCCCATGCAGTTAAAAATCCATGGATAGGCTGGGCATGGTGGCTCACACCTATAATCCCAGTACTTTGGGAAGCTGAGGTGAGAGGGTTGCCTGAGAATACAGGTTTGAGATCAGCCTGGACAACTTGGCAAGACCCCATCTCTACAATAAATCAAAAAATTAGCCGGGCATGGTGGCACATGCCTGTAGTTCTAGCTACTTGGAAGGCTGAGGCAGAAGGATCCCCTGAGTCCAGCAGGTCGAGGCTGCAGTGGCTGTGAGCATGCCACTGTACTCCAGCCTGGGCAACAGAGTGAGACTCTGACTCAAAAAAAAAAAGAAAAGAAAATCCATGGATAACTTAACTACTAATAGCCTACTGTTAACCATAAGCCTTACTGATGACATAAACAATCAACATACGTTTTATATGTTATATATATTATATACTGTTTTCTTACAGTAAAGTAAGCTAGCAGAAATGTTATTAAGAACATCACAAAGAAGAGAAAATAATTTAGTATTCATTAAGTGAAAATGGATCATCATAAAAGTCTTCAGCCTTGTCATCTTCAAGTTGAGAAGGCTGAGGAGGAGCAGAAGGAGGAGGGGTTAGTCTTGCTGTCTCAGGACTGGCAGAGGCAAAAGAAAATCTGTGTATGAGTGGACCCATGCTGTTTAACCCATGTTGTTCAAGGTCAACTGTAGCTGCGTGTTCCAAAAAACTCAAATGGGAAATTTAATTTAAAATGATTTTGGGTTAGTAGTGCCTTCAAGAGAGGAAGAAAAAGTCAAAGAAACAAAAACAGAACGACAAAAACAAAGCACAAAGGTAATAGAAATAAAGCAAAATATATTAGAAATCAAATAAATGCAAATAGACTAGACTCTCTAGATAGAAGGCAAAGATTATCTGATAAGATTCCATATATCTCTTTCTAAGAGATGCCTTTAAAATATAAGGATGCGGACTTTATCCCTTTTGATTCCCAGGGACTAAAATCCAAAATATAATCTTCAAGTGTAAAATCACCAGGTGTGTGAGTGCCACCAAATGTTCTAAGTTGGGCTCATTTTTTAGTTCCAAGGATTGCTATTAAAGACAGCCATCTACAGTGTTTTGCCAGACACTTTATCCTTCAACACAGTGTTAGTTTTAAAAACATAAAAAAAGACCCAAGGTCATAGTCGAAGTAGATGAGGTAGTGTATGAAAGCATACAGATATCTTTATCACCAAACCATGTTTGGAAAAAAGGCCATATACACCCAACCTCCAAATTGTTGTGAAGATTCAACAAGTTGATGCGTGTAAGTCTACAATATGCCAAGCATTATGCTAAGTGCTCAATAAATGACAGATATCATCACAGGCATGGATAAGATCTAACATCCTTGAGTTCAGACTATGAACACAAACACCGTCAACTGAACAAGATTTGCCCTGGAATCCTAAACAATCGCTGTGCTTCAGAAGCTGCTAGGTTGTCACTGCCACAAAAGACAAGCAACGCTGGGCTAAACGACCTTCCTAAGATGCTTTTCATTCTTCTGTGTCTATGTAAAGAAATGTTGCATATACGTACAACTCAATAGCGAAGAATGTTGTAGAATTTCTTTCCACTTTTGAGAAAAGCGTCCAGGAATTGCTAGAAGCCCTTTCAAATGTGATATGAGGCACGTCTCACTCCCAAAATAAGTGTAAGGTGCCGCCATCGTGTGGTGTTTTTATGCAATTTCTTTTCCTGACACTCTCCCTAGTCACTGGAATTTAAATACACAGTCCGTTTCCATAGGTCCCCAATTAGCATTGCCAGGTTAAGTTGCATCAAAATGACATAGTTAGCCATAGACTGGGCTAAATGAAGAAGGGCAGATGGTGTGGTATATGATCCTTACCAATGGGAGGACAGTCTTACCTACAGAGGAAAAGAAAAGGCCCCAGGTGCCACATGGCTTTCAGCTTGAACCTGGAGCACATCTGGGAAACCTATAGCTCCCACTCAGACCTGCTGCTTATGCAGGGCATTTTCTCAGCTGCAGCTCTTTGGGAAATCTGTCTTGCACTTCATCTCCAAATTAACCTTCAGACATGCTTGATGGAGGATAAGCAAGAGTCTTATCAGACCCAAACCTCTCATCCTGACTTTCATTCAGGGCTTCTTACATTCTAGGTCCTTCAAGGTCATTTTGTCTGACCACTGACCAGGTTGAATTTTACACTTCCAGTGGTTCTTCTCTTGTTTCTGGCTTTTGGGTCTGCTCTCTTTCCATCCTCCACCTCTAAATGACCTACACATTCTTCTATGATTAACCAACATTCCTTCTAGCCATGAAGTCCACCTCAGGAACACTGGGCAAACTGTCTTCTAGTCAGCCTTCATATCACTGCATTTTAGCACTTGGTTATATGCAGTGTCCCAGGCTTGCAGTCTTTGAAGTCAGCGGTCACGGGTTATTACAGATGGATTATCCCGTATCTAAAATGTTTGGAACCAGCAGTGTTTTGAATTTCAGGATTTTTTTTTAGTTTTAGAATAATTAAGCCGGGCTCGGTGGCTCAGCCTGTAATCTTGCACTTTGGGAGGCTGAGGTGAGTGGATTGCCTGAGCCCGCGGGTTCAAGACCCGCCTGGGCAACTTGGCGAGACCTCATCTCTACAATAAATCAAAAAATTAGCTGGGCGTGGTAGCGCACACCTGTAGTTTCAGCTACTTGGAAGGCTGAGGCGGAAGGATTGCTGGAACCCAGCAGGTCGAGGCTGCAGTGGCCGGGAGCAGCCACTGCACTCCAGTCTGGGTGACAGAGTGAGACTCCAACTCAAAAAAAAAAAAGAATAATTGCATAATATTTACCAGCTGAGCATCCCTAATGCAAAAATTCAAACGCCAAAATACTCCAATGAGCGTTTCCTTTGAGCATCAGGTCAGTGCTCAAAAAGTTACAGATTTTGGATGTCAGATTTTCCGATTAGGGATACTCAACCATATTAACACTGTTTTTATTATTCTCCCGGATGTCTGCATGGCTCCTCCCTTCCTTAAGATCGCTATTCAAATGTCACCTCTTCACTGGGGACCCCTACAAAACAATGCAATATTCCTTAACACTTCTCAACACCTGACATACTATATATTTACTTGATTTTCTTTCTTGCCCAGAATTTAAACTTCATGATGGCAGGGACTTGGTTTTACTTACTACCATATCCTCAGTATTAAAAAGATACCTGCCATACAAAAGACTCACAAGTACTTTTTTTTAATGAATGGAAGAATTGATTGATTGATTGATTGCCTCTGTAGCTTCTTGAACATGAGAGCTGATAGCTAATTCCTCATCTGGAAAAGAAAAGGAATATTGGGTCACAGTTGCCAAGGTACCCTCTAATTCAGAACATCTGTTCTCAGGAGTCCAAGAAACACCAGATTAATTAAGTTGCTTAGTTGGGTTCTGAGAAGATGAAGAGCTTTAGGCTCCTTTTTTTTTTTTTTTTTTTTTTTTTTGTTTGGTGTGTAAATCACGCCCAGACTGGAGTTCAGTGGCCGCTCCCGGCCACCGCAGCCACCACCAGCCAGGCTCCGGCGATCCTTCCGCCTCAGCCTTCCAAGTAGCGGAACTACAGGCACACACTACCACGCCCGGCTAATTTTTTGATTTATTGTAGAGATGAGGTCTCCCCAAGTTGCCCAGGCGGGTCTCGAACCCGCGGGCTCAGGCAATTCACTCACCTCAGCTTCCCAAGGCGCGGGATTACAGGCTGAGCCACCAAGGCTCCTTTCTCTGCTCCTTCCTCTCACCACCCACCACCACCATCTTCACATCTGGGAGGTGTCTGCACATTAAAATGAGTTCACTAGGCCTAATGCACAGGTAATTATGCCAGCTGTCAAGGCAACACCAGCACCTAAAGAGCAGAAGCTCCACCAGACGTGGTGGCTCATGCCTGAATCCCAGTATTTTGGGAGGCGGAGGCAAGAGGATTGCCTGAGCCCAGGGTTCAAGACCACCAGCCTGGGAAACTTGGCGAGACTTCATCTCTACAATAAACCAAAAAATTAGCTGGGTATGGTAGCGTGCACCTGTAGTTCCAGCTACTTGGAAGGCTGAGACAGAAGGATCACCTGAGCCCAGCAGGTTGAGGCTGCGGTGGCTGTGAGCATGCCACTGCACTCCAGCCTGGGTGACAGAGTGAGACTCCAATTCAAAAAATAAGACACTAAGTAAAAGAGCAGAAGCTGCAGTGATGCAATCAGGGTAGTTATCTGAGTTCAGGAAGTTCACCAGCTTGTGGTACCTCTAAATCGTTTTGATTGATAGCATCTTGTCTCCTCATCGAAAGGGCAAGTAATGTCAGGGTCTAACAGGCAGCTACAAGTGGCAGGGCATGTTCAAAGAGAAGGAAATAATGCTTGGAAAGCAGCAACAGGAAACAGGGAGAACATCCAGTTCTAATGCCCACCTAAACGACTAGAACACATTTAGAATTGAAGCATAATGAAAATATTGCATACCACAGCTAAAGCAGTGTTTAGAAGAAAATGCATATTTAAGAAGGAAAGTCTAAATTAATAAGGCAAACATCCATACTAAGAAGTTAAATAGAGAACAGCAAAATAAAACCCAAAAAGTAGAAGGAAATAATAAATATAAGAGCAAAAGCTAATGAAAGGGAAAATAAACATACAATAGAGAGGATCGACAAAATAAAAAGTTAATTCTTGCAGCCATTAAAAAATAATGATATAGTGTCTTTTGCAGCAACAGGGATGGAGATGGAGATCATCATCCTAAGTGAACTGATTCAGAAACAAAACCAAACACCACATGATCTCACTGATAAGTGGGAGCTAAACGGTCACAAAGATGAAAATAATAGACACTGGGGACACCAATAAGGGGGGAGGTGGAAAGGGGGATTAGGGTTCATAAATTACCTCTGGGGTACAACTATCTGGGGAATGGGCCGTCTGAGACCCAGTCCTCACCACTGCACAATATGTCCATGTAATGAATACACATGTGCACCCCTGAATCCAAAATAAAGACGAATATACATACTCCTTTATAGATAGTCTATACAAAGACCCCAAAAATTGCATTCTTTAAAAAGATGAATCATGGAACCAACCATGCTATCCATGAAAAGAGGACTGCATTTTTAAAATGTGGTACATATACACAATGGAATATTATGCAGCCATAAAAAAGAACAAAATTATGAATCTCGCAGCAACCTGGATGGAATTAGAGTTTATAATACTGAGTGATCTCTCACAGAAACAAACATCTGAGCATCACATGTTCTCGCTCATAAGTGGACCTTGAACAACTACCGGAAGTAATACTATAAGAAAAGGATTGACAGTGGAGGGAAACTATGGGGGGGCGGGGCAGGGAGGGGAAGGGAGGTGGGATTAACGGTTGTCAATATCTGTCTGGGGAAAGGGGGGCACACCTCTTCAACAAGGGTAACTGCACAATGAATATTTGTATACCTAACCCTTAACTGTACCCCACAATTTTAAAATAAAAATATATATTAAAAAAGAAAAGAAAAGATGAATAGATTGATTTTTTCTGATAAGACTGATGAAATTAAAAAGGCAAAAATAAACATTAGGAATTTTAAAAGATCACAGGTGCTGCAGAAAAGATAAAATATTTTCCAATTCAAATCTATACCAAAACATGTGAAAACATAGATGAAGATTCCCAAAAGAATTGGTCCCAGAAGGTAGTAAACCTGGATAATTCTATGACCATTATAAATTTGAATGAACAATTAAAAATATGCTTTCAAGATCCTCTCTTTGGTGTTGGTGTTTTGCTATCTCATTATAATAAATACAAGTGTGGTTTTGTCATTTATCCTGCTTGAGACACAGTCTTGCACCTTTGGGTCCAAGACTTCCCTCAGTTCTGGGAAAACAGCATCCATTATCTCTTTAAATATTGTTCTTCTTCTTTTTCCTTCCTGTCTCCTGGGGTTCCAATTAAAACAGATGTTAGATCATCTCATTCCACATTCTGTGGCTCCTAATCTTTCACCTCCTTTTCTCCCTGTTGCATTCTGGATAAATTATTCTACTATGGCTCTCAGGTCACTAATACTCTCCAGCTGTGCCTAATTTGCTAATAAGTCATTTGCATTTCTTTTCCATTTCAATGAGTTTTTCACTTCTTCAATTACCATCTCTGTTTCTGCCCCACTCCCCTGACCGTGGCACAGAAGAAGCTGCAGTCCTCAAGAACAGAAACAGGAAATCATTTTCTGTAAAGGGTCAAATCATACACATTTTGGAGTTTGTGGGCCTCATAGTCTCTGTCTCATTATTTTTTACAATCCTTTACAAATGTAAAAATCATTCTTTGCTCTTGGATACTACCAAAACAAGCCACAGGCCAGATTTTGCCCAGGGTCATTGTTTGCAGACCCCCTGCTATAGAGGTCCCACACTCCACCAAGTGCACAGGAAAGCCAACACAACACTCATGAGGGAAGTGCTAGGATAAAGTCCCTCTGGTAGCCAGTCTGGTCCTCATTATGTGGCAGGCAGGTGATCCCCAAGACACGTCCTCATTGAGGGCATGGATCCTAATGGCGTGGAACCAGTAGGGGCCTGCAGAGATTCTGAGTATCTGACTGGGATCAGCATATCTCAGAGTATACAAGTCTAGGGGCCAGCCCAAAGCAGCCACATAACACCAAGGGTTAAATGGAGCTCAGAACACAGCACTAGAACCTGAGCCCGAAGACCAGACATCACCCCCTTTCCTCTGCAACTAGGCTATGAGAGTGTTCTTATCAGCTCCATTGCCATTTTGAAAAGAACCAAGAAGATAGAGGATTCTTAACCTAATAAGACTGTTTAAACCAGAAATGACTGGAGATACCAATAAATGGAAGTTTACACACTGCACATACACTTAATCAGGGTGACAGTAAAGTGTCTATTGCAACTGAAGCTGCAAAATGGAATACGTAACTGTTTCACCCTGTGAAGCTAAATTGTATTTAGAGACTATGTGTCTATATGTGTACGTTTTTTTTGTTTTGTTTTTTCTGAGTTGGAGTCTTACTCTGTTGCCCAGGCTCAAGTGCAGTGGCATGCTCACAGCCATCACAGCCTTGACCTGCTGGGCTCAAGTAGCTGGAATCACAGGCATGCACCCCCACACTCAACTAAATTTTTTTTTTTATTATAGAGATGAGGTCTCTCCAAGTTACCCAGGCTAGTCTTGGACCTGTGGGTTCAGGTAATCCTCTCACCTTCGCCTCCCAAAGTGCTGGGATTATAGTCGTGAGCCATCACGCCCGGCCTACGTGTGTAAGTTAATGGCTGAAGGGATAGAAATGAATCAGGGTAAGTGGGTATACAAAAAAAAAAAGAGTGTTGACCGGCTCGGTGGCTCAGCCTGTAATCTCATTACTTTGGGAAGCTGAGGAGAGTGAATTGCCTGAGCCCACAGGTTCAAGACCAGCCCAGGCAACTTGGCGAGACTTCATCTCTACAATTAAAAAAAAAAATGTCAGTAGATTCTATGGAAGGTGATGGAGGAACTGGGGCTCAACCAAAACCAGGTGATATGACATGTTGCAGTGCTATTTATTGATAAAGAGACAAAAGAGCAAGATGAGAGACCACTAACATTTGTTAAGCTTCCACTGCATGCCAGGTACCATGCCTGTGGTAGATCTCAATACGTGTTAAAGAGATTAATAAAACGTTATTCTTATTTCTGCAGAATAAATGAAAGCTCAGGAAGGTTAGGTGATTAAAATCACATTGTAAGTATTCACAGAGCAGTAATTTAAACCCAGGTTTGCTGACTCTCATGTTCACTGCTGCTTAACAAATCACCCCTAAACGTAGTACCTTAAAACTACACTGTACTATTTATCACAATAAGGGTAGACAGAGCACAGATAGTGGTTCTGCTGGTTTCCTCTGGGGTCTCACGAAGCTGCAGTCAGATGGTGGCAGGGGCTGGAACATACAAAACGACTTCACCCACGTGTGAAGAGTTGGCAGAGTCGGCTGGATGTTTGGGACCTCTGTCCCTCCCCACGTGTTCTCTCCAGTAGCGTAAGTGGGTTTCTTGAAATGTAGGGGGAACCGGCCGCAGAGATGGGACACTGAGGCTACTTTGCCAGGAAACAGCATTTATTTGTGCTGGCACCAGCTCGGCAGATTCGCATCCAAAGGCTGAGCCCTGAACACAGCGAGGCATTGCCTTATATACATTTTAGTTTTCTCCCACACAAGGCAGCAGTTTGGCATTATCCATTTGACTGGATATTTTGTAGCTGGAGATGGCAGTTAGCATTACTTGTTACACACTGACTGGTTTTACATAATTATTTCACTTGCATGTCCTATTTGCTGATTGGCTTACAAGATCACCATCCTGACTGGATTTCCCCAAAAGTTTGAACATGTAACCTACTGTGAGAAATTAACTCACCTGTCCAAAGGATGGATACAGAAACATGGAGTGCAGCAGAAGTGAGACTTTGATACAAGATCGGGTGTCTGGTGGGCAGGCACACTGGAACTGTCACAGTTAGCATATTTGTAGCCTAGAACGCTAGTCCCTCACCTGGTCTCCCATAGGCTAGGATTCACAGAGGTTACATTGCTTTCCCAGCCATCGCCTACACGGCCCACATCAATTGGAACATGTAATTAGCTCATTTGCACGTCCTATTTGCTGATTGGTTTAGAGCTGCTAGAAAATCCCTTCATTTACATGTCCTATTTGCTGATTTATTTACAGGATTTCATTTTGATTGGTTCCCTCCAAAATTTGAACATAAAAGCCTGCCAAAGTGAAAACTCATGCAAAAGAGAACAAAGAAGCAGGAAGTGACTCAGCAAAGGCATTTAAACATGGCTCAGGGTTCATTTTGAAAATAGATCATTCTATTTCTTACAATCTTCCCCCTCTTTTTCTTCAAGTATTTTTTTATTTTATTTTCATTTTATTTAGATTCAGATCTAATCATGAGATCAGTTTCAAATTTATCAAGTAGTTTTTGACTCTCCTCAAAATTCAATTTCATTCGGTGGCTCAGCCTGTAATCCCGCACCTTCGGAGGCTGAGGTGAGTGGATTGCCTGAGCCTGCGGGTTCAAGACCCGCCTGGGCAACTTGGCGAGACCTCATCTCTACAATAAATCAAAAATTAGCCGGGCTTGGTAGCACGCGCCTGTAGTTTCAGCCACTTGGAAGGCT
>CAUYQG010053927.1:0-23452 GCA_963574415.1 Tarsius wallacei
AAACCTCAAACCATAAGAACCATAGAAAATGAAGGACATACCCTCATGGAAATTGGAACTGGCATCCATTTCCTGAACAAAACTCAAAACCCACAGGCCATAAGAGATAAGATAGACAAGTGGGACCTCATCAAACTAACAAAAGTTTTTAACTACAAATTTAGTTCTTCTAATGGACATAGGACTCTTCAGATTGTCTACTTCCTGGGGGATCTTTATGTTTTTTTCAAAGAAATGGTTCATTTTATCTAAATTGATGAACTTATGGCATAGCCTTGCTCATCTTATTCTATTATTCCTTTAATGTTTATGGGTCTGTACTGTTTTTGTATCTTTCATTCCAGTCAGTATGGTTAGAGGTTTATCAGTTTTACTGATCTTTTTAAAGAACCAGTTTTTGGTTTCATTAGTTTTCTCTTTTGTTTCCCTCCTTCCACTTGCTTTGGGCTTATTTTTCCCTCTTTTTTTCTATTTGCTTAACATGAAGCTTAGACATTGATTTGAGAAACTTATTCTTTTCTAATGTAGGCACTTAATGCTATGAATTTTCCTAGAGGTATTGCTTTAGTTTCATCCCACAAAGTTTGATATGTTGTATTTTCATTTTCATTCCCTTCAAAATATTTTCTAATTTCCCTTCAGACTTTCTCTTTGGCCCATGGATTTAGAAGTGTTTCACTTATTATCAACACATATGGGGGAATCTCCAAATACCTGTTACTGATTTCTAGTTTAGTTTCATTTTAGTGAGAGGATATTACTTTGTATTATTTCAGTTATTTAAGATTTGTTAATTTTGTTTTATGATTAATAATTTATGGTCTATCATGCACAATATCACATATGCACTTAACAATAATGTATATTTTGCTCTTTTGGGGTGGAATGTTCTATAAAAGACAATTAGATCAAGTTGGCCAATGGTGTTCAGGCCTTCTATATTCTTGCTGACTTGTTTCCTGTTTTTTTTATTGATTACTGAGAGAAGTGTTGAAACTGCCATCTGTAATCGTGGGTTGATCATCTATTTTTCCTTTCAGTTCTATCAGGTTTTGTTTTATATACAGTATTTTGAAGCTGTGTTGTTAGCTGCTCACATATTCACAATTATGATATCTTCTATTAATGAACTAACCACTTTATTATGCACTCTGCCCCTTTAAACTTGTTAGTTTTGAAATCTATTTGGTCTGATTAATATAACCATTCCAGCTTTCTTTTGATTAGTCTTTGCATGGTATATCTTTCTCCATTCTTTTATTTTTTACTTATATCATTTAAAGTGTACTTCCAATAGCATATAGTTTAACCAAAAAGACAAACTATCTTTTAACTGGTGTTTCCCGAAGATTTAAATTTCATGTAACTGTTGATACAGTTGGTCTATCATTCTATTATTTGTTTGCTGTTTGTCATTTTTTACCCCCTTATTCCTGTTTCTCCTTTTCTGGATTCTTTCGACTTACTGCAATACTTTTTGGTTTTCTACTTTAATTTATATTTTGACTTTTCAAGAATGATATACTTCTAAAAAATATTTTTATGGTTGCTCTAAGGATAACAATATTCATACTTAACTTTTACAATCCGCTAAAAATATTTTAGAGCTTCAAATAAAATGCAGGAAGCTTTAAACAACACAGGTCCCTTTACAGTCCATCCTCTATGCTGTAGTTGCCATAAGTATCATACTTGCTTGCAACCATTATGCATGTTTTAAAGAGCATAAGAGGAGTACAACATATATTTGCCCACATTTTGCCATTTCTGTTGCTCTTTCCTCATTCCTGACGTTTTGAGAACAGCAAAATGCCGGTCTTGTTTCCCTTCTACCAGAACAACTTCCAGCATTTCTTTAGAGCAGATGCAATGGCAACACGTTTTCTTATTTTTCCTTCAACTCAAGATGCTTTTATTTCACCTTCATTCCTGTGAAATATTTTCACAGAATACAGAATTCTAGGGTTTCTTTACTTTATTAAAAAAAAGTATTCTGCTTTCTGGCCTCCACGATTTCTGATGGGAAATTCATAGTCATTGAAATAATTTTGCCTTTATATATAAAATGTGCTGTTTTTCTCTGATTCTTCCCATTTATTCTTTACTTTTCAGTAGTTTAATTTTCATGCATCTCAACATACTTTTTAAAAATCTATTTTACTTTGTTTGTGGTTGCTGAGTTTGTCTTTTGTCAACTTTTAAAGTTTTCACCCTTTATTTTCTTCAATATTTATCTGCACCAGTCTCTTCCTCCTCTCCTTTTGGGATGCCAAAGATATAAATGTTAAACTTTCTGAAATTGTCCCACAGGTATGTAAGCCTCTGTTACTTATTTTTATTTTTATGTTTTTTGAGTTGGAGTCTCACTCTGTCGCCCAGGCTGGAGTGCAGTGGCACATTCACGGTCACCCCAGCATCGACCCGCTGGGCTCTGGTGATCCTTCCACCTCAGAGTTCCAAGTAGCTAGAACTACAGACACATGCTACTATGCCCGGCTAATTTTTTTATTCATTGTAGAGATGAGGTCTCACAAAGTTGCCTGGGCTGGTCTTGAACGCTTGGGTTCAGGCAATCCACTCACCTCAGCCTCCCAGAGTGCTGGGATTACAGGCTGAGCCACCGAGCCCGGTCGCTCAGTTATTTTTAAAAATCTTTTTTCTCTGTGCTGTTCAGATGGGAAATTATATAGAGATCTTGATACTGATCTTTAAGTTCACTGACTGCTCTGTCATCTTCATTTTTTTTTTTGAGTTGGAGTCCGTTTTTGAAGTGGAGTCTCACTCTGTCGCCTAGGCTGGAGTGCAGTGGCACACTCACATGGTCACCCCAGCGTCAACCTGCTGGGCTCTGGCGATCCTTCCGCCTCAGCCTTCCAAGTAGCCAGAACTACAGGCGTGCACTACCTCATCTGGCTAATTTTTTTACTTATTGTAGAGACGAGGTCTTGCCAACGTGCCCAGGCTGGTCTCGAACCTGTGGGTTCAGGCAATCTACTCACCTCGGCCTCCCAAAGTGTTAGGATTACAGGCTGAGCCACCGAACCCGGCCTGTCATCTTCATTTTGAATTGAGCCCAATCAGTGAATGCTTTTATTTCAATTATGTAGTTTTCAGTTTACATCTGGTTCTCCTTCCTTTCCTCTGAAACATACTTTAGTTTTACTTAGAAATATGTCATGGACATCTTTCCAGGTAAGTATATTTCAATTTATCTTATCCTTTTATTGTGGTGAAATACAAATAAAACTTACCTTCTTAGCCATGTTAAGTGTATAGTTCAATAGTGTTAAATACATTCACATTGTTGTGCAACCAAGCTCTAGAACTCTTTTCACCTTGCAAAATTGATGCTCTATACTATAATTGAGCAACAACTCACAGTCCCCCTTCCCCATGGTTTTTTTTTTCTTTTTCCTTGTGAGTTGAGGTCTCTCTCTGTGGCTCAGGCTGGAGTACAGTGCCACGATCACAACTCACTGCAGCCTCGATCTCCTGGGCTGGTGATCCTCCCACCTCAGCCTCCTGAGTGGCTAGGACTAAAAGTGCATACTACTATGCCCAGTTTTCTATTTTTTGTAGAAATGTGGTCTCACCATGTGGCCTAGGCTGGTTTTGAACTCCTGGGTTCAAGCAATCCTCCCATCTTGAACTCCCAAAGTGCTGGGATTGCAGGCATGTACCACTTCAGCAAGCCAGTTTTTTTCTCATAGCTTCTACTTTTCTGCAGAGAATGCCTATCCTTCCATTCATTTTGAGAGTGTTTTCTCTTACTTCTTGGAACTTGGCTGTAATTGCTACTTTAAAGTCACTGCTTGAGCAGTTCAACACTTGAGTTATCTTGGGATTGTTTTTGTTTTGTTTTTTTTCCTGGCAAAATGTTGAAATTTGCCTGGTTTCTTGATGTTATTCCTGAATGTTTTACATTATGCTACACATTAAAGCCCTTGCCCAATGTTTGCTTGGTTGTTTTGGCTGGTCAACCTGGTTGGTTCAGACCATAAGATCTGATGAACCTTTAACAGGCTGCAGGTTGTGTCACTCCAGCTTGAAAGTCTGTGCAGTGTGCTTGTATCTGCCTCCCACGTGCATTACCAGGTAGTCGGTCTGATGGTCTCCACTGCAGCTGCTTCCCAAAGCCTCTGCATACTATCTGGCTCAGCTTATGCATGAGCAGCATGGGGCTGAGCCGAGGATGTCTCACAGGCTCTGGGACCTGTTTGTTGAGCTCCTGCTCCACTGTGATTTTTCCCACACTCTTCTCCCGGCATGAGCCTCTATCTGGCTAGAAAACTAGAAAGTGTCCATCACAGCACACTTTTTCATGACTGAGTACACCTCGGTGTCCAGTGTTGATGAGGAGCAATGGGAACATGTGTACTGTGGAGCAAAGTGACTGAGAAGTGAGAGAGGCCAGACCTTCTCAACAGACAGTCACAGGGCTGCAGGACCATACCCATCCTCAACTTGAAGTGGGGGGGAGGCCACCAGAAACTTGGGGTGTTCCCCTCCCCCACACCACAAGACCCACACACATCCTCAACTTGAATGGGGTAGGCACCAGAAACCTGGAGTGTTCCCCCTCCCTTACACGAGATGAGACCCCCCCCCACCCATCCTCAACTCTAAGGGGGTGGGCATGAGAAATCTGGGGTGCTCTCCCTCCTCCACACAAGACCCATACCCGCCCTCAACTGGAATGGGGCAGCATGAGAAACCTGGGGTGTTCCCACTCCAGCACACTAGGCGAGACCTGCATCTGTCTTCACCTTGAAGGGGGCAGGCACGAGAGACCTGGGGTATTCTCACCTCCTCTAACCATATGAGATCCTGTGATGGAGGGTGAAACTGATGTGGTGGTCCAGTGCTTGGACAGCATATCTCAAGCAGGCTGACTGACTCCTTGTCTACCTCCCTGGGGTAACAGAATGACCAAGAGATTACTTCTTTTATTGTGGTACAAATAACATAAAATTTACCATCTTAACCATGTTAAGTGTACAGTTCGTGTCAACATAAGGAAAAAGGCAGGAGGATTAATATGTACTATACATTGGACAAATCTCAGGTCTATGTAGAAATGTTCCTATCCAAAGATAAGAAAAGAAAAATAATGGTATGCAACCTATGGACAAATAATGCTTATAGTTTTTTAAAAGGCTATAATGAGAAAGACAAATGCAGAATGTACATCTGAAGAACTCCTCCTGAAAAACTTTTAGGGAAAACCGTGCCCTAGGCTGTCCTAGGATCTGAGGAGAACAGACAGGAAGAGAGAGGGACAGCTAGGGAGGAGAAGGACAAGAGCAGGGGACATAGCCATGAGCATCATAACAGGGTCAGTAGTGGCAACCGTCTTTCAAGAACAGAAGAAGAAACTATGTTCAAACACACAACAGAGGAACATTTTCCTGAAGGGAAAGCTAGAGTAAGCAAAATGAAAGGGCTCACCACGTTTCAAGAAAAATTGATGGAATGTGAGCGCTGATGAAACCAATGTGGTTGGATTATTGAGTTTAGATGATAAAGAAAATCTGCATAAGCCGGGCATGATGGCTCACGCCTGTAATCCCAGCACTTTGGGAGGCCGAGGTGAGAGGATTGCCTGGGTTCAGGGTTCGAGACCAGCTTGGACAACTCGGTGAGACCTTGTTCTACAATAAATCAAAAAATTAGCCAGGTATGGCAGTGAGTACCGTAGTTCCAGCTACTTGGAAGACTGAGGTAGGAGGACTGTCTGAGCCCAGCAGGTCGAGGCTACAGTGGCTGTGAGCATGCCACTGCACTCCAGCCTGGGCAACAGAGTGAGACTTCAACTCAAAAAAAGGGGAATATTTGTGCATCATAAAGGAAAGTCAGTCAGATGGACCGCTCCGTTCTCAGTGATGTGAGATGCCAGCAGGCCATGACGCAGAGTCCGTAGAGCTCACGTAACGGCAAGAACACAAGAAGCCACGCCTCCACCTCCCGTGCACGCACAGGACAGCCAGGCCCAAGTACGCAACAGTCCAGGAGGCACAGCAGTCTCAGCCCTGTAAAAATGATGAAGATCCGTCTAACTGAGTGGATGCATTGGAGCAGAAACTCACAGTAAGTTCTGACGTGAAGGTTTGGAGATGAGCATTATTTCCAGGTAAACACAGAAATAAGCACAAAAAAAATGTTAAGTATGAACACCAGACAGACCATCACTGCTATAAATTTCTGAAGCTAAATAACGTTAGAGAGAAGAATTTAGCCATAACAGAGAAAATTTCAGAAAACACCAACAAAAAAGGAGACAGAAGAGGTGGGAAGAGGAGGATGGCAGCCCAAGAGAAGTGGCCCAAATGTTTTTTTCTGTAGTATTATATTGGAAAATAAAAATTTAACCTTCTTACTATTTTTGGTTATAAAGGTAATCCCAATAACTAATGGCATGATGTGCAAAGCAAAAATAGACCTTATAGGAAAACAGGAGGCTGGCCATGGTGGCTCACGCCTATAATCTCAGTGCTTTGGGAGGCTAAGCCAGGAGGATTGCTTGAGGCCAGGAGTTTGAGACCAGCCTGCACAGCCAGGGCAGAGGATCACTTGAGCCCAGCAGATTGGGGCTACAGTGAGCTATGATCATGCCATGGCACTTTCAGCCTGAGCAACGGAGTGAGACCCTGTCTCATAAGAAAAAGAAAAAGAAAAAGGGGCTTAGAGCTGAAAAGGAGATAAAAAAGACATGCAATATTTCTGATGAAAAAATAAAAGACTTCTGAATGTGTGTGCATGTGGTAGAGGGGGGGAGGGCAGGCAGTGGGAGGGTGCACACCAAAGGCAAAGGAGGATCTAAGCCAAGGACAAAACAAGAGAGAAGGGTTCTTCCCGCCTAAGCTCTGTAATTATTTCTGCAGGAAGACAGCCTTGCTACGTGTCTCACAAGTCACCATGACTTCAAGGAAACATGGCAGATGACAAGTTAACTTCGGGGATTTTGTCTCAAAAGTAGATTAGGGAATAAAGCTCTAACACACTGACAAGCGGAGTTGTAGACTCTAAATGCTCAATACAAAGCACTTAACAGGAAGAGGCAAAAACAACTGTCAGATCTTTGGGGGAAAAAAATCAGTTCATCCAATGAGTAAAGAAAAAAATGGATTTTTAAAAGTTGACATTAAAAATCTAGCAAGTCAGTGACTGTGCCCATAAAATAGCACCTACAAACTGGAGTGACCATATAGGTTATCCTCCAAAACAGGACATTTTGAAAACATGCCAGGACTGTTCCAGGTAAGCCAGTGTGGATATCTCCCTAGCTGTTTCCTGTCAATAAACCCGACAATCATCATGTATAATAACCACAATGGTCCCCAGAGGAACTGGTCATAATTACAAAGCTGAACCACAGATGGTCCTTTTTAATACTTGTCCTTTTTCTTCTCATTCCATATTCATGGTGGGAAATACCCAAGAGCACTCTGCCATTACAGCATGGCAGTCACTAAAGCTGACCTCAGAACCAAAGGGCAACATTAATTTCCAGAGCACACTGGATTCAATCCAGTCTTTCTTCTGGATTTGCTAGTCACAGACCAGCTCCCTATGACAACCGGCTAGGGCTATATAAACTGTTGAGGAAATGCCTGTCTCCTGTCAAGGGAGCAACTCTTAGTTAGGGCCCTTGAAGTCTAGTGGCACAGAGCCTCGATGATGAAAGCAGCAGCTTCCCGGCGGGCGGCAAACTGGAAAGGGTGCTTTTTTCCCCCCTCTCTTATAACCAATACTTATGAGAGTCTAGAGTAAGCCATGCTTGTCCTAAGTGATGGAGCAGAGGGGAGAAGGACCAAAGGCCTGTCAACCCTACTAAAATACTGCTTAGTCTTTCGCAATCACAAACCTGACAGCATATCAGAATTACCAGGGGAGTTTTAAAAAAATACGGTGCCTTGTCACATAAAAACCTGTACACAAACATTCATGGCAGAATTAATTATGGCAGCCAAGACAGAAAGAATCCAAATGTGCAACAACTGATGAATGGATAATAAAAATGTGATGTGTACATAAAATGGAATTGCTTTCAGTAACAAATACAGCACTGACACATTCTACAACATGGATGAACCTTGGAAACATGCTATGTCAAAGAAGGCCACATACCGTATGATCCCATTCACACGAAATGCCCCTGCAGCCCAATCTAGACAGAATGTAACTAACCATGGATGTCTGGGACTGGGTGTGGGGAGGATGGAGACAGACAGCTGATGGGCACAGGGTTTCTTTTTTAGGGTGATGAGAATGCTCTAAAACTGACTGTAGCGACAGCTGTACGACTTGAATATACAAAAACCCCCTGAGTTATACATTCTAAATGAGTGAATTGTGCAGTTTGCAAATTATGCCAATAAAGCAGACAAGAAATACCATGCTTGGGGCTCAATCCCAAAGACTATGATTCGGTCAGTTTACACATGACCAGGAAACCATCTGATTTTAATATTCAGCACTGAGAACCCTCAGGATAGATGAAATGATTCAAATACTTAAGTTTTTATATTTTTTTCTTTCCTTTTAGAAGTTTTTTTATTATAAAATTTAATTAAAAAACTTACATCTTTCCTTCCTTTTTTGTCTTAGTCTTGTGACCATTTACATATTCTTGTATCATAACAGTTACATTATTCTATAAGGATATTTAAAAGAGGTATGGTATAGACAGAATGGAGGAGAGACGAGCCACAGGAAGGTCAAGGCTGAGACCCATCAGATCTATCTGGGTTTCTTCCCAAGGCTGGAGTTACCACAGGCACAGTCTGTATTTAGGCTTTTGAGGAACTAGCATGCGTTGCTGTAGAGTCACTAGTTCTTTGTAATTCTACAGCTGAAAATAGACAAGCCACCTGAGGGAGACCTCATGTTTAACAGTGACCTTCCCTGACTGCTGGCCGCAACTGGCCCATGTTCCCACCTCGTATGGAAGACAGGAGACACCGGCCCTCTGGCTCAGGTCTGTGCAGTACCCTCAATGAACGAGTGGCCTCTTCTCATACATGTGGGCACATCTAACATGGGAATGCAGTCTAAAGTAGGCATCTGGGGTGTGAGCCCACCCAGCTGCACTGTCACCACTGCCTCTGGGGCATTTGCATGGCCTTCATGGTTGGGGGACAGCCTCAACTTTCCCTCCCATGCCTTCGTGACCTGTGGGAATGGGCCTCACTGGGAAATGCCAGCTGGCTGGTCTCCCCTGTGGGCAGGTGTCTTCCTGTAATGGCCTGGCCTGCTTTCCAATGGAGAAGCCACACTGTGGGCTCACATGGCCAGGAGCCCTGTGCTGCTGTGTAATGCCACCTGGACCAAGCAGAGGCCAGTGGTCCCACATATCCAACTGGACATGACCGAGACTGCTGGGCCTGCAACTCCTCCAGTAAGGGCATGACATACCTGAGAGTTATCTCCTTCCCTCCTAGCCTGCCATGAAGTGACAGCTCTACCTCTGAGATCTTGTTAGAAGAACATAAAATGCATAGTCACAGCATGTGGAAGGCTGTGAACCAAAGCGTGGGAGACTTAGTTGTAAAGCAACAAACCACTTTCCCCAACCCAGGACACTATGTGACCCACGTTGGGTGCTGCTGGGGTCACCAGGGATAATCTGGGAGAAGGAGTTGGAAACACTCCTGTCAAGGGGTGGGAATCACTGACCTAAGCAGAAATCACAGATGAGCAGGGACTAGGATGAGAGGTGTGCAAGATCACATACTCAGAAACAAGAAGAGCACAGGCGACAAGAAGCCAGACTGTACATGCCACAAAACCAGAATCAGCTGAGCACATGGCACCCTCACATGAGGGTGGCCATGAGGCTCACCAGGAGAGATCACACAGAGGGAGCACCCTTGGGGATTAGGGAGGCCAGGAGGCTCACCAGGGGAGATCACAGGAAGGGAGTACCCTCAGGAATCAGCGATGCCATGAGAGTCACCAAAGGAGAACACATGGAGGGAGTGCTCTCAGGAATCAGGGAGCCAGGAGGTTCACCAGAGGAGACCGCATGAAGGGAGCACCCTCAGGAATCAGTGAGGCTGGGAGGCTGATCAGGGGAGATCACATAGAGGGAGTGTCCTTAGGAAGCAGGGAGGTCATGAGGCTCCTATGGGGAACCACATGAAGGGAGTGCCCTCCGGAAGCAAGGAGACCAGGAGGCTCACCAGGATAAACCACAGGTCTGCTTTGTGGTTCACAGAAAAGTCCAAGACAAACGAGCCCAGTTCCATGTACTCACTGGTCAGAATAGCAACCTCAGTTCCATAATTTAACCTGACAACTGCTAGATGGTCAAAAACACCCCAGTTCAGCAGGACATACAATAATAATAATAATAATAATAATAATAATAATAATAATAATAATAATCTATAGCAGGTATTCATTAAATATTTATTACTCGAGTGGACAGCAAATAATTTCATCCAATAATCTTTAAACTGCTTAAAACTATGACAATATTTAACTTTTCCAAATTCATATGGCCTTATTCCTTCTGTGCTCTAGCTGTTAAAAGCTTCATAATTCTATTTCTTATTAAAAAATCCCTATGTTCTTGGTGAATTAACTGGTAGCATTATAAAATTATTTCAGTTCAAATGGAAAGGTAGATTTCCTGCCAGAGCCACCCAGCTGTCAAGCATCTGAACTGAAATAAAAATATGAAGTAGATTTTATATCACCCTCCAAAAGTTCATGACCCACATCCTATCATTAAGACTTTATTTAGACAGTATTGATTTTATGCGACATTTACTGTTCATAAAATATTCTAATTATACAAAAGACGCCTGAGTATTAAAAAGCATCCACACTTGGAGAAGTGAGAAGGACAGGAGCCCGAGAAGGACTTTCTTCAGAAAGCCTCTGCCTCAGAACAACCATGGCTGTGACATCATCTCAAGGTCATACACTGAGAGCGCTCCTGGGAGCTATTGTATACAGTTGGTGTTTTTAATTCTTCATGTTTTGTTCAAAGATGTGGTTTTCATTTTAATCAGGAAGAGAAATCTATATTTCTTCCATCTCATACTCGTCCACCCACTTTTGCAGGTCTTTTGCACTGTGTATCGTCGTCCATAACTTGGCAAAACGCTTTAGCCTTTTCCTGGGGGAAACAATAAAACACTGCTTATTTAATACATGAGTTAACAAGTCTCCTCAGAAGCTGTGAAGTCCATGACAGCAGAACCCAGGCAACTCCGTGGGAAGGAAGCTGTGGCAGCACCCCCATGGGAAGTCGCTTTTGCAGCTGCTGCCGTAACCAAGGGACCAAGGTTACCAAGTGCCACCACTGCCTCTCGCTTTCCCTTAAAGCCCCCATACCCACGGGGAGGCTACCCTCCACCATCTTTGGCCTGTGTACACCTGAAGACCAAATATGCCTGTGGGTGCTTCACAGATGAAAAGGAGACCCGACTTAATAAAACAAAGTGAATGAGAGTAAAATGCCAGTATAACACAGACTGATGTTTTTCTGCAAAACAGCAACCCAGGTAAGTATTTAGGGCCTGGAGCTGGATAGTCTGAGTTCCAAATACATGACAACACCAGCAGCCGTATAACCCGGGTAGGTGCCTAGCCCTATCATGAGAATGGCAACAGTTCCTGATTTGTCATCCTCACAGCCTGCCGTAGGCATGAGGGACTCGTGTGTGTGAAGCATCAGCGTGGTGCTGGCACACATGCCGCTGCAGATGACCAGACAAGTGCTCAGAATGTGACCACCAACAAGCAGCAACTGTGGTGACAAACCCACAAGGCGCAGGCCCCTAGAACTTCTCTGATCTAGGCAATGGATTGAGGTGATAAGCTCTCTTAGAGAAAAGATAATATAACAGAGTGTCCTGATAAATGGGCAGAGCCCATCCTGAGGCAACCTCTTCTAAACTCTCATCTTGTCAAGACAATTGTATAAGTTTCACAATGTCACATTCTTGCTGGGGGGAGTTAAAATATTTATGAGTAATCTGTGAATATTCTTGCCCTTGCTTTATGGGCTACACAGCAGCAGCAGGTATAGACCATCACATTTTATTGCCATCTTGCATATATATATTCCTTGTAGTAAAGTGTTATTCTAGCTTTTTTAGGGAAAAAGAATAATAACAATAAGATAATAACAGAAGTGGAATTAAATTTATTTTTAGATTTTGCAGAGAAACTCAAGGGCTAGATTTATTTTTAAATTTTTAGTCTGGTGCAGTGGCTCACACCTGTAATCCCAGAACTTTAGGAGAGTGAGACATGATGATGGCTTGAGGCCAGGAGTTCAAGACAAGCCCGGGCAATACGGTGAAACTGCATCTCTATATATTAAAAGTGAAAAGAAAAAAATTCTCATAGATCTTTTTCTCCCAGGAAACATTTTATATTAATCTTTCTTGCAACAGAAATAGGTGGGAACAGATTCTGCCCATTTGCTTCTGATTTGGCATTATGGGCATGAGCCAGCTGAGTGTTAACAGGAGGCTATGTGCCACATGCCACATCCCATGTTCTGGATCTAGCCAACCATACACCAGGGTAGGGGTGGAACAGGCAGAACCCCAGAGGAGGGAGGCGGAGGCAGAGGCAGAGGAACGACTACACAAGTGTCCCTCAGCATGCAGGTTGACACCTGTTTCTTTTATTTTGGGGGGGAGAGGGTTGGAGTCTCACTCTTGTTGCCCAGGCTGGAGTGCAGTGGCATGTTCACAGCCACTGCAGCCTTGACCTTCTGGGCTTAGGTGATCCTTCTGCCTCAGCCTTCCAAGCAGCTGGTACTACAGACGCACGCCACCACACTCGGCTAGTTTTCATGATTTATTGTGGAGACGAAGTCTCACCAAGTTGTCCAGGCTGGTCTCAAACCCCTAGGCCCAAACAATCCTCTTGCCTGGGCATCCCAAAGTGCTGAGCCACCGCACCCAGCCTGTTTCTTTAACTAACAATACAAGCATTAACGTTTCAATTCTGAAATTCAGAACTAAAGAATACTCTTGGTGTATCCTTGTATAAAAAAGGGATCATGGGTCACCAGCTAAGATTTCTTATGTGGCTTGAGGGCACACAAGCCGATCTGAGTGGGCAGGGTGGGGGAGGAGGTAGACGGGGGCTTGAATTGTTTTATAATTTCTTATTTGGAAAAACAAAAAGTTGGAATCTACTACTTATTAGTAAGATATTGGACCTAACTGAACCTGCATGGATCACAAAGATGATGTTTTCATTCATGTCCTGACAGAACCCTCAATTTCTGAACACAATCACTGTATCTCGGATTGCAACATATGATTTAAGAAATCTTCTGTAGATTCTAAACATTGACGTTTCTTTCAGTAACTTTTTGTACAAGTGAATGTTTTAAACAACTAATGTGCTGGTACCTATTCAGGAGTTAACTTAATTCTTTAGGGAAATGACCAAAAAGCCAAATTAGCAACTTCATAAAGATATGATGAACAAATAGAGATGGACTCAGCCCACCTGAGCCTCCCGAGAGTTGTTCCCTTGACCACAATTAAATGGCTCAGAACACTGGAAAGGCCCCAGCACGTGGAGCTGTCATGAGTAGACAGGACAGTCCTCTTTCTCAGACAACTCAGAAGCTTTCGTTAGGAACTAGAAAAGCAGCAAGTCATCCCGACCTTTTTATGTTCACTAATCCTTCCAGCTCCTTGGACTTGAGAGCAGCCTTCTCCAAAATCTCCCCAGGAACATCTGCCAGCTTAGCCACATTTAATCCGTAACTCCTTGCAGCAACACCTCTGGTTATTTGATAGAGAAAAGTGACATAGTCAGGGATTTGTTCTTCTTCGCCTGTAAAATAAAGAAAAAAGAAAAGGAGATCAAAACCATACCTGAAAATTGGAATGAATTAAAGGCTAAAAGAAGATGTGTGAGTTCTAAAAACTTTCTTAAAATTTACAATCTGAAAAAGAAATCCACTGTTTCTAAACACCAGTTAGCTTCTTTTACCCATTTTACATATCTAGAAAAAATATTGTTTTGAAAATGCTTTTACATTTAGGATCCACCTCTTAGTTTACTTAACAGGTTTTTGACAATGATTCATTGCCAAATTTGAAATGAGGTTCTATAGCAAAAAGAAAATTAGCCAGGCATGGTGGCTACACCTGCAATCCCAGCACTTTGGGAGTCCAAGGCAGGAGGATCACTTGAGGCCAGGAGTTAGAGACCAGCCTGGGCAATACAGCGAGACTTCATCCCTAAAAAAATTTTAAAAACTAGCTGGGTGTGGTGCTGTGCCCCATAGTCCCAACTACTCAGGAGGCTGAGAAGGGAGAATTACTTGAGCCCAGGAGTTTCAGGCTGCAATGAGCTATGACTGTAACACTGCACTCCAGCCTGGGCAACACAGCCAGACCCTGTGTCTAAAAAGAAACAAACATACAAAAAAGAGAATGATTCTGATACAATATAATTTCTCCTTAAAAAAAGATGAGGAATATTACATGTTGCACAGCTTAAGAAGACTGAGATGTTTATTGGATGTCCTGATTAACTAAGAACTGTGCAAGCTGTGCAGGCTCAGTATACCCAGACCCCATTCAGGACTGAGGGGCAGGTTGTATCTGAGGAGGCTGCTAGCCTCACCTCTGGTGTCTGTCTCCTTGGGAGTCACCACAGCTAAAGGAGGCTTTACCCAGCTCATACTCCTTGGACAGCCTGGGTAGGCCGCCGTCGTTATGGGACTGGCAGGTGGTCTCCAGGATGGGCTTCCTGGTGCCCTGCCCTTGTGTCCTTCCCTGTCCTGAGCAGGGCTGACCCAGCAATGTGCATCTATAAACACAACATGGCAAACATGATGGATGTCACTTTAGAGATTAAGGTACAAGAGACTTGGTTTCTGTCTTGGACCTTCACACTCTCTCGTCAGATGGTTCTGAGGGAAGCAGGTGCTATGCTGTGGCAGCCCACGGAGAGGACCAAGGAGACAGTGGATGGCCCTGCCAAAGTCAGCGAGGATCTGAGCCTCTGAAGCAACAAATGAGCCGGGATATGGATTCTACAAGGTCTCCAACAGTCACAAGTGAGCCTGGATGTGGATTCTGTGAGGCCTCCTACAGCCATGTGAGCTGATGGGAGCCTGGAAGTGATACTCTCTGGCCAGTGTTCGTGGCTATGGCTCTGCGATAGACCCTGATGGAGAGTCATTCAACTGAGTTGCCCCTGGATTCCTGACCGCATATATGAGCTAATGAATGTTTGCTGCTTTAGGCTGCTATGTTTTGGAGGTAATTTGTTTCATGTTGTTTGGAAATTACCCCAAACTAATAAAACTAATAGAGGGTGTAAAGACCTAGCCTTCACCACAAGCTGAGGAACCCCTGAAATGCCACTTGGTCTCAGCTTCTTACAGGTCTGGTGAAAGCCTCCTGACAGCCGCACAGCCCACCATGGCCCAGTGCTACCTGCAGGTGTTGGTCATGAGGCACCACAATAGATCCTTGGATGCAAACCTCAGAGGCTGCTTACTGAAGAACCGTCTGACACACATACACATACACACACATGTGTGCATGCATGAATTTAGAGCCTAAAGGCCTGGGATGTGGTCAACTGCAGTAACTAACACCAAGACAGCACCACACTCGGGTCTATCTTAGATACAGCGAGAGTGCCTTAGGATGCAGTGTAGCTTTTATTACAAAAGTCAGCACAACTGCAGTGTTGCAAGAATGTCCAAGGTGGGCGGGTCTCGGTGCTTTCTGCAGCCCCAGTGTGCTTATGATACACTTACCAACAGCTCTTTCTCATACACTATTTTACTTCATAAGTGTGTCTGCCTTTATTCTTCAATCAGCTAAAAACTAAAAGGCAGAAGCTGGTACACAACAATGAAAGAGGACCAGGGAGTGGTCCTTACCCACCTCTGAGAATTCTGCAGCAGAGAAGAGCCATCTAGATGGTATGGGACATGGGGTGGAGATGCCAGGCCTGTAGAAGCCCTCGGTCCATTCTTGTCACAGAACCTAGGGAGGCCCTTACTCCATGAGAGTTAGGGACATGGACTAGGCCATGGGTGGGAAGAGATGAGACCTAGAGGCCAGCACCTGCCACCGATAATGTGTCTCAGTCTCTAGGCTCCCAAGAAGCCAGCACCGGCCACTGAACAGTGTGTCTCATGCTCCAGGCTCCTGAAAAGCCAGTGCCCACCACGCGACAGTGTGTCTCATGCTCCAGGCTCCCGAGAAGCCAGCACCAGCCACTGAACAGTGTGTCTCAGGGTTCAGACTTCCAAAAAGCAAGCGCCGGCCATCCAACAGTGTGTCTCACTCTCTAGGCTCCCGAGAAGCCAGGGCCTGGCACCCAACAGTGTGTCTCATGCTCCAGGCTCCCAAGAAGCCAGCACTGGTCACTGAACAGTGTGTCTCATGGTCCAGGGTCCTAAGAGGCCAGCACCCGTCACCCAACAGTATGTCTTCATGCTCCAGGCTTCCAAAAAGCCAGCGCTGGCCATCCAACAGTATGTCTCACTCTCTAGGCTCCCAGGAAGTCAGCGCCAGCCACTGAACAGTGTGACTCATGCTCTAGGCTCCTGAGAAGCCAGTGCTGGCCACCCAATAGTCTGTCTTACTCTCCGAGCTCCCAAGAAGCCAGCACCTGGCACACTGCAGGCTCACACTGCAGGCTCCCAAGAAGCCCGTGCCAGCCACCCAACAGTGTGTCTTACTCTCCAGGTTCCTGAGAAGCCAGCACCAACCATCCAACAGTTTGTCTCATGCTCTAGGCTCTCAAGATCAAGAATCATTGAAGCAACAGGCATCAAGGAGCAGATTCTCCTCATCTTCAAGACAGAAAAGCAGCCCTCTGATTCCATTGCATTTGCACCAATTGGCTTCCTTGCATCCAGGCTCCCCTGCAGAATCCAGCCTTCACACCAGTTTTTCTACAGCAAGATTCATCCACCTGTCTGTCCATCTGCCTGTCCAGCCAGCACTTTCTGAGAGCCTACTAAATGCCACAAACCCCTACTTAAAAATTTCTTTTCTGATGGCTTTTTAATTTTTTGCAGTATATAGGTAGGTAGGTAGATAGATGATTGATAGATGATAGATAATAGATGATAGATAAATGACAGACAGATGACAGATGATTGTGAGATGATGGATGATAGATCAATGATATAGATAGACAGACGATGGACAGATAGTAGATGACAGATGAAAGAGAGAAAGACAGATGGATAGATGATAGCTAGCTAGATAGACAGATGATAGGTGATAAATGATAGATAATAGATAAATGATATATGATAGACAAGTAGACAGACAGAGATAGTTATGACAACAATATGGAAGATGATACCGCTCTGAATACCATGTCAACACACACCATGCACACAACCACTGGGTCTGTTGTCCTCTGTGGTCTCCTCAGTGACCATGTCCCCAAGGTAGAGTATATCCACTCTTCACAATCACCTGGGGCTGTGTGCTTCATCACCTGTCATTGTGGTGTGTATGTATGTGTGAGATGGAACTAAGAGGCAGAGAGTGGAGAGAAGATGAATGAAACCTGTTTCTTGACAGCCTCATGGCAAAGTTCTGGAAAAGGATGTCACCACTTACAAGCTATGACCATTCCTTAAGTGACATCACAGAAATGTCTACGTGGCACTGCTCAGAGTCAGTGAAAGTAGTAATTCACGTTTCTGCTCATTATAGGAAAGCTTAGCAGTGTGTCTTAAAGGCAGACTTCTCTAGGCAGTGGTTAAAGAGCTGTGTGCTCACAAATGGTCTCTGAGGTTGCTTTCAGGATCTATCCATCAACATGTGGAAGGGGAGGAAGTCAGGGAATGTGTCCAAGACACACAGATTGGAATAGGCTTCCTGATTTGTCTACTACGTCACCATGGAAATGGACAGCTCGCATCCTGAAGCCACTCAGAGGCCTCACAGTTCTGTACTGACAACCTGTGCAATGGCTCTAACTTATCTGAAGAGGAATAGTCAGGCGGAGTTAGAATGAAGTGTAGTGCGGCCAGAAGGGAGCAAGTAACTAGCAATGCTTCCAGTGAAATTTTGAGTGAAAACAGTTTCTACCTAAAATCCTCACCCTCATGGAATTGTAACAGACGTGGAGGTATGACAGAGACATCTTCATTCATACCAAACCTCCAAACTTTAACCTCCTCTTTAACTGATATTCATAATAGGCTACCTAGAATTTACCCCACCCCTGAGAAAACTCTGATTTCATAAGAAATTAACTCCCTAACCAGTTAACTCAGGGGATTAACCAGTTCCAAAAGCCAAACCTGATTCATCTTGACGCATCCAAGTCATTCCTGCTATCCTCAGGTCTAAGGACTACTTTAAGAATGAGCCTGCATTTCAATTCTGAAAATAAGATGGGACAACCGTGAAAGACTAGGAGGCACCTGAGAAAAAGCTCCCTTGCTCCTAAGGAGTCACTGGTCCCTTTCTTCCCTGGACGTTGCCAGTTCTAGATGTGGTACCTAGAAGAACCATGGTTGCCCAGCCTAGCTTGATGGAGGCCTGCATGCATGGAGGAGGAGTTGCGCCCATGCTCCTGTGGAGGGTCCTGGAATGGAGATGGTTCATGCTGTATCTTCATCACCTGAGCCAGGGTGGGTCCGTTGTCTGTTATATGCACTCCCGTGCTCAGAGGGGGTAAGGGAAGCCCTAGCACATGGCAGAGTATGGGTCACATGAGCAAGACAGTATAGGTCACATGAGCAAGAGGACATGCTCCTGGAGGAAGGCCCCTCAGGGACAGAGCAGGACCCCCAGGTTCAACCGTGTAGAAAACATCCAGGAAGCATTTCCCGAAGCTATGGAGGGCACTGAAGATGTGGACACAGACCCAGAAATGAAACAAAAAGTGAGAACAAGATGACTGCTATCTTGGAGAAATAGAAGAAGTAAAAGAAAGAAAATGTGCTTGACTTCACATAGCCTCCGCAACAAGCAGCACTTACAAGCAGTAACAAAAAATTGTGACATGGCTGTACTAGGAGGAGAGAGGAAGACAGGCTGGGGACTCCACCCAGCACGTGAGAAGCCCACCCATGAGGTACCAGGTTGAGGTGTCAAGGGGGAAAGTCTGCATGTCCTCCAGAAGCAGGGCAGAGATGGGGACAGGCCAGGGGAGGCTGAGGAGTCAAGGGGGAAAGTTGTACGCCCTCTAGAAGCAGAGCAGAGATGGGGACAGGGTAGGCCCGGAACAGGGGGCTGCAGTGGAGTAGGGGATAAGAGTGTCAGCAGAGGCCTTCAAGCATCATTTAATCTAAAAATTACGTTCACTGATAAAAATGTAAACCAATACACTAAAACACCAGAGCATGTGAGGCACGGCATGGTGCCCAGGCAGTCATCTACCCAGGGCTCAGTGGCTGACTCTGTTGTCCCTGCTGGGGCACTTGACCTTGTCTGTTCTGTGGGCTTTGGCCTGTCTCCTCCTGTCATTCAACACAGATGAACAGATACAAACTCCTTGCACAGGAGAATTTACAATGTGTTTTTTAAGGCGGGAACAGGGGCTGCCTAACGTTAACCCCATCTTAGGTCCCGTGCTTCGTTGAATTTGGGCCAGTTGCCTGATTTCTTTTTCAGGTTCATCCTTATTAGTTTTCCAAAATAAAATCTGGACCGTGGAATGCCCAGGACAATGAATTTTCCATGGTAGCACACCACCCACACACAGCACCCCTGGTATGGGTTGCTGGTTTAAAAAGCTACTACTGAACAGAAAAAAACATGCTGCTTAAGAATTCTGTGTGACTTAGGGATTTAAATGTATTTTGATCGGCTAATGGAATTCTCTTCACAAAATGTCTCATTTCTTTGACACTAGCACTAACTGGAAAGGCTGGGAAACATGTAGATCCCATGGCAGCTCCTACAGAGCCAGGGAGAGGAGTCTAGACCCAGAAGTCTCACCCAGGGGCTGACACACACAAGCCACTTCTTCTGTCTGAGATGGTTTCCTTGTCATATGAAGATAAAACACATGTCTAGTACAGCATGTGGCCCTGAGTAAGCTAATGTTAAATGATACTTGGGAAAAATATTGGGCACTTTTCAAGATGACTAATAGTACGCTGAACTCAACTGTAATGAATCACATAAGAGTGTATGGCACTGAAGAAAAACCCAAGTCTTCCTCCACCCCACTTTCTTCTTGTTAAAAAAAAAAAAGGAGGGGGGGAGTTGCCATTGCAAATGAGACTAGGAAAACCAGGAAGATGCAGAAACAGCTAGGGCACATGTCAAATTCCACCTGACCTAAACCTTAAATGATTTTGGATATTTTTTTTTCATTGCTCTATCACTCAGGCTAGAGTAGTGGCACAATCACAGCTCACTGCAGCCTTGAACTATTAGACTCAAGTGATCCTCCCACCTCTGTCTCCCAAGAAGCTGAGACTACAGGAATGTACCATCACACATGGCTAATTTTTTTTTTAATTTTTGGAGAGATGGGGTCTTACTATGTTGCCCAGGCTGGTCTTCACCTGGTTTCAGGCGATCCATGGCCTCCTAAAGACAAATGTCATTTATAACTGACTTTCACAAACAATAAGTTCATGTTCTTATGATCATTGAGTTACTAAACATGAAAGCCAATAGTAGGCTACTTGAACCCACCACAGGAATATTTCATACCTGGGTCCTGTGTGCTTTCATCTTCATTGACCAGGAATCCCATGTGGTAGTTTCCCACCTGCTGTGAGTAACTTCTTTCTAGTTCACACACTGGTGGATAGTGGGTGACAAACAGGGTTAAGGCTTTTACCTAAAGCAGTAAGAGAATAAATGTTATTTTATTTTTAAATTTTATTTAATTAAAACTTTAAAAGTTGCAAGAAAAATATGACAACTGTATCTAGACAACCAATTGTTACTTTTAGGCCATATTCCCTTCCTCCTCCTATACAGACATGAACACACACTTTCCTAAAGCATCTGAGAATCGGCTGCACACACCCTAATACCTCACCCCTAAATACTTAAGATTCTGCTATCTAAGAACAAAACACCCTCCTATATCACCAGAATAAAATCATTTTATTCAAGAAATGTATTACTATATTATAACAATACAGTTCCCAGATTTCTCTAATGGTCCCTATAAGGTATTTTTCTCTTTCCTTTTTTGGCTTGTATGACACGAACATCTTGAAGTATCAAGGGAAGTTTCTACACACTGTCCTTCAGTTCTACCTGTTTCCCACAATACATACGGGAGAAAATTCCCTTGTGCTCCAGGCAAAGGGAGGAAAAAGGAACTATCTTGAAATATCTCGCCAGAACCTTCTGTTCTTAACAAGGTCGGCGGTCCTCAGGAGAAAAGATTACCAGAGCCTGACCTGCCGGGGCTTTATCAGAGCCTAACCTATAGAGGGGAAGGAAAGATCCAATTCTAGCCCACTCCAGTCTTTCTGTCCCACATAAGGGTGGGGGCAGGGATGCTGAGAAGCACTTGTGAAGTTCACAGCCCAGAGGTGCAGGCTCACTGAGGGACTGAGACTTGGTCACAGGACTGTAGACACCTCCCCTCCCCTAGCCCTTTACCACTACATTATTGAAGAGCTATCACAGCAGGCCAATTCATCATACCCAGCTATCCAGAAAGAGTCACAAGGCATACTAAAAGGCAAAACACTCACATGTGAAAAGACAGAGCAAGCATCTGAGCCAGGCTTAGACATGGCAGGGATGTTGGAATCATCAGACTAGGATCTGGAAACAACTATGATATGTCAAGGGCTTTAGGAATAAAGCAGTCAGCACACAAGAACAGATGGGTAGAGAGATGGAAATTCTGAGAAAAAAACCAAAAACAAATGCCAGAGATCAAAACACCATAACAGAAATGAAGAGTGTCTTTGATGAATTTATTGTAGACTGGACATGGCTGAGGGAAGAATCTCTAAGCTTGAGGACATCTTAAAAGAACCCTCTAAAATTGAAATGCAAAGATAAAAAAGATTAGGGGGAAAAAAAAAGAAAAGAACAGAATATCCAAAAAATCTAGAGCAACTACAAAAAAAGCATACAGCTAATGGGACTACCAGAAAGAAAACAAAGAGAGAAAGAAACAGAAGATATATTTAAAATGATAATGACTTGGAATTTCCCCAATTAATGTCAGACACAGAACCACAGATCCAGGAAGCTCACAGAAAACCAAGTAGGATAAATACCCCCCCAAACCACACCTCAGCACATCATATTCAAACTACAGAAAATAAAAGATAAAGAAAAAATCCTGAAATAGACCACAAGAAAAAAACACCTTACCTATATACGCTCAAAGATAAGAATTACATCTGACTTCTAAGAAATCATGCAAGAATGAAGAGGAATAAAATATTTAAGTGTTGAGAGAAAAAAAGCTCACCAACCTAAAATTAGGTACCTTGCATAACTATCCTTCAAAAGTGAAGGAGAAATACTTTCTCAGACAAACAAAAATTGAGGGGATTTATAGCTATTAGGCCTACCTTGAAAGACATACTTAAAAAAATCCTTTGGAAGGAAGGAAAATGGCATGGTTCAGAAACTTGGATCTACAAAAAGGTAGAATACTGAAGAAGGAATAAGTGATGGCAAAATAAAAACATATTTTCTTATTGTTAATTGATTTAACAGATACCATTTTGTTCACAATGTATTCTATTATAAATGCTTATATATATATGCGCTTATTTATACTATGTGTAAGTGAAATGAATGAAGTAATAATACAAAGGATGGGAAGAAAGAATTGTGATTACTTTCTTACTAAAAAGTATTTGTATTAACAATATAGGGTTATTCGAACGTTCATTTGGATTCGTTGTAAATGTATATGGCAAACTCTAGGGCAATTACTAAAAAAAGTAAAACAAGAAGTATAACTGATATGCTAAGAAAGAAAACACCTGGGCATTTTTGAGTTTGAGACCAGCCTGAACAACATAGCAAGACCCTCATCTCAAAAAACAAAAACAGAAAAGAAAGAAGAGGAAATGAAATCATACAAAATGTTCAATTAAAACCATAAAAGGCAGATAAAGAGTGGAAGACAAAAATAGGAACAATGAACAAGAGCAATACATAGAAAGCAGTAAAACATATGCTAGATATTAATCCAACTATATCAATAATCACTCTGAATGTCAATGGTCTGTATGTACCAATTAAAAGAGATTATCACAGTGGGTCAAAAAACAAAACCTAATTATATGTTGTCTACAAGAAACCCACTTTAAATATAAAGAAACTTATATATTAGAAATAAATTAAGAAAAGATATATCATGCAAACATCAACCAAAAGTAAGTTGGAGCCGGGCTCGGTGGCTCAACCTGTAATCCTGCGCCTTGGGAGGCTGAGGTGAGTGGATTGCCTGAGCCCGCGGGTTCGAGACCCGCCTGGGCAACTTGGCGAGACCTCATCTCTACAATAAATCAAAAAAT